>OW240918.1:634310-647445 GCA_933207985.1 Pelobates cultripes
CCTAGATCCATATATATGTGATGGTAACTCCTAACATTGCATTGATGTAATATTTGTGAATTATGTGCTTGGACTGGTATTGATAAAACAAACTGCACAAGGATTTTATCACCACCATAGGCTCTGCTGTACTGAAGTTAAGGTCAGTGTAAGTATGTGGTGGTTTGTTCTCATTAGGACAACTAAATATCTTCGTCAATTCTATTTATTATGTGTGTGTTGTCACAATGGATCCTGTGCTTCTGGTTACCACCTGTTCATTGGTGTCTACCTGTAATATTTTACCTACTAATATTGATCAACAGTCTCTAATCATTTTGATTCTACTGTTTGGCATAATTGGTACTATTTACAGTATTTCAATCTTTGAATGTATGTCCTGATGTTGTTTGTCTACATTTCCTACTTATAATTTAGTCACTGCCACAATTTCTATCCTGATATTCTTTCACTGCTATCTGAATGATGTACTCCTATTAATATCTACCTCTCCTGTGACTGACCATTACTGTATCCAACATGAATTCACAGTGTGAGGTATGGTTGGGAGACTGATATTTACAATATATAGTCTTTGTTGCAACGTGTGACTCTCCTATTTCTCTACTAGGCTCTGCCTTTTTCATGCAGGCAGATAGTTTTTTTTACTGTAAGAACAATCAGGATGTGGAATTCTCTGCCTGAAGAAGTGGTTTTATCAGAGTCCATACAGATGTTCAGACAGCTACTAGATGCATACTTGCAAGAACAGAATATTCAAGGATATAATCTTTCAATGTAGGGTAATAACTGCTTGATCCAGGGATAAATCTGACTGCCATTCTGGGGTCAAGAAGGAATTTTTCTAGTTTGTTGCAAAATTGGAAGCACTTCAGACTAGGTTTTTTCCCTTCTTTTGGATCAACAGCAAAAAACAAATGTGAGGAAGGCTGAACTTGATGGACGCATGTCTCTTTTCAGCTATGTAACTATGCAACTATATTGTTTCCTGTAACTACAGGTAAGTAGTTCACAAGGCAAGATGAAGCTATGTGAATTGTCATTAATAAAGTCATGCTTCCAGAGAACAGTGGGATTTTCCGTTTAATTCTGCTCCCTGTTTGATAGCAGTTTCAGTGTTGTCTGGTATTTCAGTCTTACCTCTGGACGTAATGCCTGTGACAAGGTTCTGATTTGAAAGTGTCATCCATTGGGTATTTCATCTATATTAGAGGAGGACATTAACTTCTGTTTTTGACAGTATAAATCTCTCATTTCTGGACCTGGTCTTTGTTTGTCTTGAATTAGTTTACCCTTGTTCCTTTATAGGTTTGTTTATCATGATCTTAATTCCTACCTGACACTTTATTCTCAATATTGAATGTTAGGGCGTTGCTGACCTAGCAACCTCTGGGATTCAATAGAAACATAGAAACATAGAATGTGACGGCAGATAAGAACCATTCGGCCCATCTAGTCTGCCCAATTTTCTAAATACTTTCATTAGCCCCTAGTCTTATCTTATAGTTAGGATAGCCTTATGCCTATCCCACGCATGCTTAAACTCCTTTACTGTGTTAACCTCTACCACTTCAGCTGGAAGGCTATTCCATGCATCCACTACCCTCGATATCTTAGCAGATATTCTAATAAAATCTCATTTATTGCTTGTTTGGCCTTCTATAAGGCTTAATAGGTTTATGCAGTACAATAATGGTTTTTATAACTGTTAGCTGTATTTGCACTCTGTCCCTCCCTCTATATACACTGCTTGGTATTCCCCATGAGTAAATGCTGATTGATCAGGAATAAGGAAAATTGTTTCATACTTACTGTCATTTTCTTTTCCTTATCATTATTCATGGCAGCATTAAGTTTCCACCCATCTACTATGTGAGTTGTGAAGCTAGTTACAAAGACTGCCTGACTGGAAGGTGGAGGCTAGCAAGCGTGGCCACCTGTCACATAATTAGCCCTCGTGCTGCCAAGGGTTTTTAACTATTTCCCACTGGCTCCTAGTGCTGCCAGCCAGAAAATAGTTTGGATTTATTTTTTTAAAATCAGGGTCCAGAGTCGAGCCTCCAAGCCAAGATCTTAAGCCTCTGCAGCCAGATTTCAAGATTTCAAGCCAAGATCTGAGGCCACCAGAGCCAGCTTTAAAGCCCAGATTATGAGCCTCCAAGTTAAGATCTGGAGCCTCTAGCCCAGATTTGAATCATTCAGCCAGGGTTTCAGGTGTTTAACAGAGTTTGCTCCTAATTTGAGAAATCAGGACACTGATCATGTGGACAAGGTCTGAATGTTGCAGTCCAAATGCCCCTGGAGGCAGCGTGATAGTTTTGCCCCATTCGGACTTTGGTGACACACTGTGGTGGAATCTCGGTAAAAATAAATTAAGTAGGCCGAGATTACCACGTGGCATGTGTACGTGCATATGCTGACGTATCGATCAGTTGGTTGCACGAGGCAAGATACGATCAGTAGTGTACGGAGCATGTGCAAGAATACAGGATGTAGTATTCCCCTCCTCCATTGTGCTGGACAAGCCATGCGGTCAAGCAGGAAGTTAATTCTTATTTGTAATGATTGGTCAAGAGAATGTGCGGGTGGAGCTTAATATGGGAGGAGTTATGTGCCTATATAGGGAGCCTGCACTATTGTTCAGGGCTCAGAACTTGCTGTATTTTTGGTGACATTAGTCCCTCTGAGTCCCGATCGGTGATCCAATAAAGAATCTCTTCCTTCCTGAAGAAACCTGTGTCCATCCCTCTGTGCTTTGCTTCCGTCAGTTTCTCCGGTATCATTTGGTGCATTGGCCGGGAAGCTCATCGTTCAACGGTAGCTGAGAGGCAGAGGCGTGAGACGGTCTATCTTTGCCCACGTTCTCTACGGCTGCACCCCTGAACTTCTGCGTGGACCTCCCTTCGTCTCGGCGCCACTGGTCTGTTGTCCAGGAGATCATCGGCCTCTACGTAAGAAGTGCTGGGGTGTCCCCGTCGATGAGTGTGAACTCAGGTTCAGGAACGAGGAGGTAAGACAACTGCTGTTTTAGACGGCAGACCCACTAGGGGTATACCGATTGTGCGGTAGGCCCAAAAGGGGTTTAAATCTGTGTATGGAATCTGCCCCCTCTGTCGGAGGGAAGGAGCGAAGGCGCACCGCTCGATCGAACGCTCTTTAGTAAGACCGTTTGATCTGGTTAGTCAGGCGGGGTCCTGTGTAAATAGCCCTAGCCGGACACCGGTGTCTTGTCTAGACTAGCGTTCTAGGGTGTATATTACGTTCGCTAGGTCGGAGGGACCGGGAGACTAAGCGGCGCCTGTGTAAATTCGGTTCGCTAGCTCTCAACCTATCTTGGCTAAGTGGGAAGGCGTGTAAATTTGGAACCCACTAGACTTTTGATAGAGTAAATAGACTAGAAGGGCAATTTTGTAAATTTCGCCCTCTAGTTCGCTATATGTGGTGTTTGGGCAGTGTGGCTAACCAAAACGGGTGTATATAGTTTTAGGTAGTCCATTCAAGGTACTGGCCAATAGTTTAGTTGGGATTGTAAATGTGTTAAAGATTGTTAGTAAAGTGTATATCTTGTTAGATAGCGCGAGCTCAGCCGTCTAGCGAGAGTGTTAATAGTGTGTTGCTGTATCATAGTGCACGGTACCATAACCCTGTATATTTACTGACACTGTATATAAGTACTAATCATTGTCGTCTATTGCATGTTTAACACCGTAACCACTAATAATTGTATTGTGACCTTAAATTGTGCTTTGACCTATGCTAACCGTACTGTAACCGATACTAGTAAAAGACGATGTTACTGGGGTGTGTTATAGACGGGTAATTCATATATAGAGAATTATAGCGTGGGTGACTGTATAGTTTCGCCAAAGGGCATAATATTGATTATTTAGTGACTGGTGTAACAGCTGTGTGTGTACGGGAATTCCCTGAGTGATTATTGTGTTATTGTGTACGTTTCACTCGGTAACTGTACCACGTGGTGCTGTTGCCAGAGGAAACGGGTGTGACTGTTGAATAAGAACGCGTGCATAGTATTCGTTGTCAACGACGTTCCATTGATAAGTATGGGCGCGTCAGAGTCAACGATTTCGGATCCCTTAGGTTGTATGGTAAAGAATTTTAAAAAGGGATTCAAAACATGTGATTTTGGGGTTAAAATGTCTCCTGTACGTTTGGTCACTTTGTGCACTAGGGAGTGGCCTACTTTGGTTGCGGCATGGCCGCCGCGTGGCAGTTTGGATCCAACCCTGGTACAGCGTGTACACGTGGCTGTATCAGGTAGGCCTGAACTTTACGGACAGTTTCCATACATTGATTGTTGGAGGCAGGCCGTAAACGACTCGCCAAAATGGATCCGGATATGCCACGAGGAGCAATGTCGCCTCATGGTGGCCAGGACTTGTTTGTCCACTAGGACTGGTATTAGGCCCATTTTGGACACGCCCCCTGAGTCCGAGATCCCTTTGCCGCCCCCTTACTTTCTTTTAAGAGGAAGTGACGCGAATGCAGGAAGTTCTGCACCCCTTCCCCTATTGCCCCCATCCACTTCCGCTTCCTCCTCCAGTACAGAATCCACCCCCCCTCGTATTAAAACTCCCCTTCCGGAACCAGGACCAACCCCCATTAGATCTGAATATCCTGATTTGGCGCCACTTCAAACTTCCGGTCAAGCTTCTTCTAGCTCGGCTCGGAGTATACTATTCACTAACTTTTCCCAAAATCAAGTTCCCACATCCTCATGCCCTATTACCTCTCGACCGGAACCTTTAACTGACGCCCCTCCACGTAGCCCCATACTAACCCGACAACTGACCGGTACCCAACAATTAAAACATTATCAGATGCCTCTTCGCCTGAATCCTGGGTCAGCCTATATCGATGCCGCAGGTCAAATGGCACATGCTGACCCAGTCTTCGTATATGTCCCGTTCACGACTACCGATCTCTTGAATTGGAAGACCCACAATTCCTCGTACACTGAGAAACCACAAGCTATGACCGATCTGTTCACCTCGATAGTTCAGACACATAACCCGACATGGGCTGATTGCCAGCAGTTATTAATGACATTGTTCAATAATGAGGAAAGGACAAGGATTAACCAAGCGGCCATTAAGGCGCTAGAGGAGAGAGAGCCCGTGCTTTAAATCAAGCCAATCCGGCAGCATGGGCCGCAACACATTACCCTAACACCGATCCTGACTGGAATGTAAATGGCGCAGATATGGCTCAACTTAAAGCCTATAGAGATGCTATAATTGCTGGCATGAAAGCCGGAGGGAAGAAAGCTATTAACATGTCGAAGACAGTTGAGGTGATTCAGAAAAGTGATGAAGCGCCCAGTGTCTTTTATGACCGATTATTGGAGGCATACCGCTTGTATACCCCCTTTAATCCGGAAGACGCTGATAATTCCCGAATGGTAAACTCCGCCTTTGTCAGCCAAGCTTACGGAGATATTAAGCGCAAGCTACAGAAATTAGAAGGGTTTGCAGGTATGTCTATCACCCAACTAATGGAGGTAGCGAACAAAGTATATATGAATAGGGAAACAGAAAGTAAGAAAGAGGAAGAGCGCAAGATGCGTAGAAAGGCAGATATGCTAGCGGTAGCGATCGCAGGCGTAGATAGACGGGGCCCAGATAGAGGCGATGGTAGATGGAATCAGTAGGTAGGAATCAGTGCGCGTACTGTAAGGAAGAAGGGCATTGGAGGAACGAGTGTCCGCAAAGAGAGCAGTATGAGAGAGACTTACCCAGGGCAGGTTACGGAAACTTTAGAGGCAGAGCGAGAGGTAGAGGAGGCCCCGGAGGGAGTAATGGTAATAGAGGGAGTAATGGGAACAGAGGAAGTGTAAGGGAAGATAGGTACTATCCAGCAGCGCAAAGGTCCCGCGATAGAGAAGGTAGGGACTTTGTGGGATTGGCTGACACGGTCATGGAGGACTATTGATACCGACCGGCTCCATCCCCCTTGGTCGAGCGGAGCCTATGGTCGATGTATCAATAGGGGGAAAAAGGAGTGCGTTTATGATCGACACTGGTGCTGAACATTCGGTGGTGACTAATCAAGTTGCTCCTCCATCTGGAAGAACTATTACTGTAATAGGAGCAACTGGAAGAAGTGCTGAAAAACCGGTTCTTAAAAGTCGACTCTGTACATTGGGAGGCCACGTAGTAAAACATCAATTCCTTTATATGCCTGAGTGTCCAGTCCAATTGCTGGGACGTGATATGCTATCCAAATTACAAGCGCAGATTACGTTCCTACCAAATGGAACAACATCCTTAAAGTTTAATGGACCCTCAGGTATTATGACATTGTCCGTACCAAAGGAAGAAGAGTGGCGACTTTATACAGTGTTGACTAGCCAAAACCCGAGGAGTGATGAATCCTTATTTAACATACCAGGAGTTTGGGCAGAGAACAACCCACCAGGACTGGCCCGCAATATTCCACCTATTAAAATCGAACTAAAACTTGGGGTTTATCCAGTAAGCCTGAGACAATATCATATTCCGCAGAAGGCTAAGAAGAACATCCAATCTTATCTGGATAAGTTCATACGGTATGGTATCCTAAAATTCTGTACTTCCCCCTGGAACACCCCATTGCTGCCTGTTCAAAAGCCCGGTACAGATGAGTATCGACCTGTGCAGGACTTGAGAGCAGTCAATGATGCGGTTGTTAGTATACATCCAGTCGTGCCCAATCCATATAACCCGCTTGCTTTAATTCCGGGCGGGGCTACTTACTTTACAGTCTTAGATCTCAAAGATGCCTTCTTTTGCCTCCGAATTGCCGCAGAAAGCCAATGTATCTTCGCTTTCCAATGGGAAAATGCTGTAACGCGCTCGAAACGCCAAATGACCTGGACAAGATTGCCCCAGGGGTTTAAAAATTCACCTACCCTATTTGGTTCAGCTCTAAGTCAAGATCTACTAGATTTCGAGTCTATCCCAGGAGAGTGTGTATTATTACAATATGTAGATGACTTGATGATAGCAGCAGTTACAAAGGAAGTATGTCAGCAAGCAACGCACGATCTACTACACATTCTCTGGAAGGCAGGATACAAGGTGTCAAGAAGGAAGGCTCAGTTGTGTTTGCCAACTGTCAAATATCTGGGATTCCATATCTCTGAAGGTCAAAGAATTATGGGGCCAGAGAGAAAAGAAGCTGTGTGCCAAATACCGATACCCAGGAATAGAAGACAAGTGCGAGAATTCTTGGGGGCAGCAGGCTTCTGTAGGATATGGATTCCCAGCTACGCGATACTGGCAAAACCTCTGTATGCAGCTATCAAAGGTACAGAGCACGACCCCTTCTTATGGACTCAAGAACAGCAAACGGCATTCGAAGATGTGAAGAGGGCTTTGATGAGTGCCCCAGCATTAGGTCTACCTGACCACACACGGCCATTCTACCTGTATGTACATGAGCAAAGAAGAATGGCTGTGGGAGTATTGACACAGTACTTGGGATCATGGCAAAGACCTGTTGCCTACATGTCTAAGCAACTGGATGCAGTGGCCAGCGGACTTCCACCTTGTCTAAGAGCTGTAGCTGCAGCCGCCCTGCTAGTAGCTGAAGCCGATAAACTCACTCTGGGTCAAGAACTTTATGTACGAGTTCCACATGCAGTACAGACGTTGTTGGATTACAAAGGAAATCATTGGTTTAGTAACAGCCGTATGACCAAGTATCAAGCAATGTTGTGTGAAAACCCAAGAGTGCATTTAGAGACTGTAAATACCTTAAATCCAGCTACCCTTTTGCCACAACCTACTGAAAGTCAACATGATTGTTTGGAAGTAATGGATGAAGTATTTTCAAGTAGACCAGATCTTCGTGATTTTCCCATCCAGAACCCTGATGTTCAATATTACACCGACGGCAGTAGTTATGTAAAAGAAGGGATCCGCTATGCAGGATATGCAGTAACAACGATAGACAAGGTGATAGAAGCTCGGCCACTGGCAAAAGGAACATCAGCACAAAAGGCAGAATTGATAGCACTGACACGAGCGTTACAATTGGCTGAAGGTTTAAGAGTGAACATCTACACGGACTCCAAGTATGCGTTTTTAACCACTCATGCCCACGGAGCTTTGTATAAAGAAAGAGGACTATTGAATTCAGAAGGCAAAGAAATCAAATACGCAGCTGAGATCCTACAACTATTGGAAGCAGTGTGGGAGCCGAAAGAAGTCGGTATTATACATTGTCGGGCGCATCTGAGAGGAGATGGTGATGTAACCAAAGGGAATCGGATGGCAGATAGTGCAGCTAAGCGTGCTGCTGAATCAGGAAGACAGGAATATGTGGGGCATATAGCTGCTCTTATACCAACTCCACTGTCTCAATGGACTCCAATTTATACAGCTCAAGAAGAGGAGTGGTTAAGGACTGAACCTGGAAAGTATTTGGAGAACAAATGGTATCAGTTAGAAGATGGAAGAATAGTTATTCCAGCATCACTAGCGGTAGAAATTGTCCAAAACTATCATAACGGGACACATTCTGGGAGAGACAGTACAGAAGAATCTCTCAGAAAACATTTCTACATACCAAGATTGTCCAACTTGACTCAGGCCATTGTACGTAGATGTGTAACGTGTGCTAAAAATAATGCAAGACAAGGACCAGTAAAGCCACCAGGAGTCCAGTTTATGGGGGGACTTCCCATGTCCGATTTACAAATTGACTATACAGTGATGCCTAAATCGGGTGGACATCGCTACCTGCTGGTAGTGGTGTGCACCTATTCAGGCTGGGTAGAAGCATGTCCTACTCGTACAGAGAAAGCAGGAGAAGTCGTGAGATTCCTGCTACGAGAAATAATACCCGATATGGACTACCCTGCTCTATAGGATCGGACAATGGTCCAGCTTTTGTTCATCAGTGCCTACAACAACTGACTCATATGCTTGGTATAAAGTGGAGGCTTCATACGGCATATAGACCCCAGAGTTCTGGTAAGGTAGAGAGAATGAATAGAACTATTAAGAATCAGTTGGCTAAAATGTGTCAAGAAACCCAACTTAAGTGGAACGTTCTCTTGCCCATAGCTCTATTGCGAATCCGTAGTACACCTACCAGAAGGATGGGCCTCTCTCCTTTTGAAATCATGTACGGGCGACCACCTCCCGTGCTTGGTAACTTAAGGGGGGATTTGAGTCAGTTGGGAGAAGGAATTACCCGGCAGCAGGTTGTAGAGTTGGGTAAGACTATGGAGGAGGTACAGAAATGGGTACAAGATAGATTACCTGTGAATATTTATCCCCCAATTCATAGTTACCACCCAGGCGACCAAGTGTGGATTAAAGAGTGGAATAATGTGCCGTTAGGGCCCAAGTGGAGAGGTCCTTATGTTGTTCTTCTGTCTACCCCTACAGCGATAAAAGTAGCCGAAGTGGCTCCGTGGATACATCACTCCAGGGTTAAACCAGCAGCAGCCGATTCCTGGCAAGTTACAGCAAATCCAGAGAATCCCTGCAAGATCCGGTTAAAACGCACGACTCAGTCGGAGTGACGAGGAACCTTGTAGATTACAAATTTTATTGTTTCAGAGACTTGGTAAGTGAGTGAGAAGGCCATAATAAAGCCTGTCCACTCACCAACGAGTGTATAAGTCAGGGAAAGTCTTGAGGGGACCCCTGTGAAGACGAGCAGAACTCCATTCCCTGCAGTCCTTACATCCTGGAAGCTGAGGTGCCTTCACACGGACGAAGACTGAGGATGACGACGAAAGATGTATTTTTAATAATGTTTATTTATGTGTATTTTTATATTCAGGAAGGTAGAGGTACCAACACTCCTAGCTGTGAGGTATGCATTAAGACTACAAGAACAGGTAACCATATATCCCAGACCCTAATTTGGCATTCGCAATATGAGTGTAAAGGAGATGTATCAAGATGTAGATACTTAAATATAGAATATAGTGTGTGTCATTTAGGAGTAGGAGAACCTAAGTGCTTCAGTCCTGAGTATCAACCCCGTACAATTTGGTTGACTCTCAGAAATGGAGATTCTCAGGGGACCCTAATTAATAAGACGGTATTAGAATCCGTATATTCTTCAGGTGCTCTGCTATTTGATGCGTGTAAAGCAATATCAAGTGGTAGAAAGCCGTGGAATGTATGTGGGGATCTTAGATGGGAGAGGACGTATGGGTCTAACGATAAATATATTTGTCCCAGTAGTAAAAATAAATATGTAAGTCCAAGATGCCCAAATAGAGATTATAACTTCTGCCCATATTGGTCTTGTGTGGGGTGGGCGACTTGGGGACAGACAGCAGACAAGGACATGATTGTGACTAAGTTGCCTACTAATCCATATTGTAAGTCTATGGAATGCAATCCAATCCATATACTTATAAATAACCCTGACAAGTTCTTAGATAAATATGGTAATTTATTTGGGTTTCAAATATATGGGACGGGTTTAGACCCTGGGACAATATTGTTTATAGGGATAGAGACTGATACGGTAACCTCCCAAACTCATCAAGTATACCATTCCTTTTATGAAGAGATGAGCATAGATAATAAGATCCCCCATAATGCTAAAAACTTGTTCATTGATTTAGCCGAGAGTATTGCCGGTAGTCTTAATGTTACCAACTGCTATGTGTGTGGAGGTACTAACATGGGAGACCAATGGCCTTGGGAAGCAAAGGAGGTAATGTCCGGTTCTGAGGCAGTTGACCAATTAATATCTACACAAGCCGACTATCATATGAGTGTTAGAGGTAAATCTGAGTGGAGATTGAAGACCTCCATCATAGGTTATGTTTGCATAGCGAGGAAAGGAATGATGTATAATACTTCTGTAGGAGAATTAACTTGTCTAGGGCAAAAAGCTTATGATGATGATACAAAGAATACAACTTGGTGGTCGGCTTCAAATGTCTCAGAACCATCTAACCCGTTTGCAAGATATGCCAATTTAAAGGACGTATGGTTTGATCTATCCATCACATCTAACTGGAGAGCCCCAGCGAATTTGTACTGGATCTGTGGTAAGAAGGCCTATTCGGAGTTACCACAGGACTGGGAAGGGGCATGTGTGTTGGGTATGTTGAAACCATCCTTCTTCTTGTTGCCTATTGAAACAGGTGAGACTTTAGGTGTTAAAGTGTATGATGTGAATCATAGGAAGAAAAGGGGACCCATAGAGATAGGTGCCTGGGAAGATAATGAATGGCCTCCCCAGCGTATTATAGATTATTATGGGCCAGCCACGTGGGCAGAGGATGGTACCTTTGGTTATAGAACCCCTATTTATATGCTCAACCGCATTATAAGGTTACAGGCGGTGGTTGAGATCATTACTAACGAGACATCACAAGCGCTCAATCTTCTAGCGAAGCATAATACCAGGATGAGGACAGCAGTTTACCAAAATAGATTAGCCTTGGATTATCTTTTGGCAGTAGAGGGAGGTGTATGTGGGAAGTTTAACCTGAGCAATTGCTGTCTTCAAATAGATGACGAAGGGCAAGCAATAGCTGAGCTTACTAGCCATATGGTTAAACTAGCGCATGTGCCTACTCAGGTATGGAAAGGGTACAATCCAAGTAGTTGGTTTGGTAGCTGGTATGAGTGGTTTGGAGGGCTTAAGGCAGTGGTAGGTGGAGTCCTACTGATTTTAATGTTGTGTCTACTCCTGCCGTGTCTTATACCCTTAGTAGTTAGGTCTGTGCAAAGCCTGATAGAAAATATAGCAGAGAGGAAGGCTGCTGCACAGATAATGGCAATTTATAAATATAAGGCTCTAGATCAGGGAGAACCAATGCAGGAAGACGAGTGTTGAAGATTCACATCATAGGATAAGTCTGGTCTGGTTCAAAGGTAACTTGTGGTGTATGCAAACCAAGGTTAAGTGATGCCTCAAGTAATTGTAAAATATCAAGAGGCATCAAAGGGGGGAATGTGGTGGAATCTCGGTAAAAATAAATTTAGTAGGCCGAGATTACCACGTGGCATGTGTACGTGCATATGCTGACGTATCGATCAGTTGGTTGCACGAGGCAAGATACGATCAGTAGTGTACGGAGCATGTGCAAGAATACAGGATGTAGTATTCCCCTCCTCCATTGTGCTGGACAAGCCATGCGGTCAAGCAGGAAGTTAATTCTTATTTGTAATGATTGGTCAAGAGAATGTGCGGGTGGAGCTTAATATGGGAGGAGTTATGTGCCTATATAGGGAGCCTGCACTATTGTTCAGGGCTCAGAACTTGCTGTATTTTTGGTGACATTAGTCCCTCTGAGTCCCGATCGGTGATCCAATAAAGAATCTCTTTCTTCCTGAAGAAACCTGTGTCCATCCCTCTGTGCTTTGCTTCCGTCAGTTTCTCCGGTATCAACACAGTCTCCCCAACACACACACTCACACATGACACAAAGTCTCTACACATATACAATATGCACCCTTATTGAAACACTGAGAAAGTAGCACTGCCCACTCTAAAAAAATCTACAGCAACAGAATCTCCTTACACGATCCGTGATAGACCACAATAAATCCACATATCACAAAATTGCGACATATTAAGCACCCCTTTACATGTCTGGGATTGTAAATCCCAAATACCAGTGCTGTTTGCTGATGCGGCCTTGTGTGGGAGAAATAAACTAAAAGAGATGCTTTAAGCAGAAAATTCAGCACAACATCTTGACAATGTACCGGATTGAAGTCAAGCAAGATGCCTAAACTGCTGCTTAGCATACACAATTATTTGTAGAAAACTCCATTCTATTAGATATAAATGCAGATGAGTTAAACTATTCATATAAACGAGGACACAGCACATTAAAAATGTAAATTAAGAATTAAATAGCAACACAGCAGAGAAATGCCAAGATTTCCTGCCAAGATGCAAATTATTCAGCCCGTCCCATATAGAACGACAAGCTTGTGAGAAGGGAAGATAACAAGTGCATGAACATGGCTAAACCATTAAACATTATTATTATTATTATTATTATTATTATTATTATTATTATTATTATTATGGATGTAAACACCTCACTGCACATCTCTTGTTTAGGAGATATTGAGAGGAATTAAATCAGAGCAAAAACTTTGGTATAAAGAAATAAATCACACAAAACGTATCTACA
>OW240918.1:661931-685459 GCA_933207985.1 Pelobates cultripes
TTTTTTTTTTGCTTTCTTTTCTTTGTATTCCTATGCCTGTCTAGTTAGTTTACCAGGGAGAGAGGCTTTATAAATTTAAATATATTTGGCAGTTCATTTTTGACTGACCATTTGTTTCTACAAATTCGTTTTCTTTACTTTTTCTCTGAGACTCTCTGCCTAGGAGTAATACTGGACTTTTAAATCCTGTATATATGCAAGGTCTGCTGCTCTGCAAGATTTTTTCCTTAATATGGTTTGACTCAATGCAAACTCACGTTGGTGTTTGCATATATGCCCAGCAGATATCTATATTATTGACCTTACAAAATATATATATATATATATATATAGGATAATTGTGGGATTTTGCACCCAGGAAGCTAGACACTGGCATTTAGACTGCTATATGAATACCTCTTCCTATTTAGTACATGTATTTCATTAAAGCTGTTATATAGGAATAAGGGCTTATATTAATTTATATGACATATTGCCAGGTCTAGCTGTATTATATATGCATCCTTTATAGTGAGCAGAGGAATATTAGTATTGAGGATATACTTACTTTATATCTCTTACTAGTCTGTCTCTAACCTGGTATTTTTTAGCCAGTATTTTCCCACGCTACATGGCTATATATTACTTCCAGGTAATGCAGACAGACTGGGGTTTGTTGGATATCCTAAGTCTGCCTGCGTTTTTTCTCCTTTTTCTGTGGCATTTTCTATCTGGGGTTAAGCCCCGTTGAGACCCCTGGAGTCTCTCTGCGGTATTTAAGACTCTACTGTATAGGTGTGCCCTCCCTGTTTTTTAGGGAGTCGGTACACACAGATACATGCACCGTCTTAATTGTCCATTTTGTTTTTCTGATTAATAATATGTATGTTTTATGTGAATATGATGCATATTTTTAAAGTTACAGTATATGTATACAAAGTGTATTTTTCCTGCCTGTGATAAATTACATTAACCCATTGTGTTAAGTAATTATATCACAGGCAGAGGGGAGGGATTGTATGTTGGGGCTGGGTGTGTTTTACGGTTTTCCTGTAAATGATTGGTTGTCCTGTGTCCCACCCTGTGGGATGTTCCCTTGCATGGGGACTTGCATAAAAGCCAGTGTGTGGTCATTAAAATCAGATCATCTTGTACCTTTCTTGAAGCCTTAGCTCATGTTTGGGGAATTGGAGAACTACACTCTGGGGATTGCTATAATCACTATACTCCCCAGGGTATGATCACTAAGCTCTGCTAAGAGCTTGTTCCTGTTCCTGCTCTCTGGGGAAAGAGAGGTTCACCCACAGGAATCTGGACCCTGGCCTTGGGTCCAGGGTGGGTGGAGACGGCGAGACCCCAGCTCAGCTGCATCACTGGAAGTGGGGTCTGCAGTGCTGATGGTGTCGGTCGGAGTGCCTGGAGTCCTCAGCGAGCACTAGGAGCATCGATTGGTGGAGGTACTAAGTCGGAGTGCCAGCGGTCCGTCACAGCAGGTCCAGCTGTTCCCTACAAGCACGAGACGAGGCTGCGTGTTGAGGGTGACGTGAACTGATTTTAATGGGACCACACTTGGCCTTTTATGACAATCCCCATGCAAAGGGTACTCCCACCTGGACCTGATGGAAGACTACAGTACAAAGTTACAGACCAATGACAATGTGGTTAAAATACATGACACTCCCATATATATCATACAATCCCTCCCCTCTGCCTGAGAGATAATTTAGTCAAGTACTGTATTAACTCAATTATCTCCAGGCGAAGAAGAACACAATTTACAGGCAACATGAAAGTACCCCAAAAACTCACATAAACCTCACAAAAAGTATATCCCCTGATAGCCCCGATCTGGGTGAGCAACATATCCAAAAATCACCCATATCGGTTCAGGGGTTCAGGATTTTCATGGAAATCTTATTTCTGACCAAACGCACACGAGCCTCATGCAAAATAGTTCCATAGATTCAAGGAATGCGGTCGGTCTCTTTCGGGAGCTTCAAACACAACAAAATACCAACAGTAGCAGCTTGTGGGAAAACTAGTTGTTTGTCCCTCATTCGGGAGTTTGGTTTCACCAAACACCGCTTTCCTCATATGAATAGGAACAAACATAGGTGAGAGTGGAAGTCTCAGCGGTGTTCGGGTCGTCAAGTGTCCAATAATAGTTCCATATACTCAACGACCAAACACCGCTGGAAGCATTCACCAAAACAAGATGGCCGCCGCCTCGCTTTTGTCCATACGAACGGCGGCCACCCAGCCGACCACTTAGAATGTTCAGGTGCTTGCGGTTTGTGTAGGTGTTAGTGAGGTCAAGTGGGTCAACTAGCGCCACATGAGTAGGTGGTCCATGTGTATACGAACCAAATGGGGCAATCTGTTTGGTTAGGTTCGTATACCGATCTAGTCAAAGCAAAATTATCATCCAAGAACAGGGGGATCTGTTACAGTACCTATAGTGTCCCTTTAATCTACTATACTTACATAAGTGACCTACTAAATGGCATATGAAATTTAATGTAGAGAAATTCAAACTCATGCATTTCGGGTTAAAGAATGCACAAGCAACTTACACCCTAAATGGTAGTGAATTAGGGATAACCACACACGAGAAGGATTTGGGAAATGTTATAGACAACACATTAGGCAGCAATATGCAATGTCAATCTGCAGTTGCTAAGGCCAGTAAGGTTTTGTCATGTTTAAATAGGGGCATTAATTCTCAGGATAAAAATATAATTTTGCCTCTTTTTAAATCGCTGGTAAGACCACACCTCGAATATGCTGTGCAATTTTGGGCGCCTGTTCTAAAGAAGGATATCATGGCACTAGAAAAAGTGCAGTGACGAGCTACAAAATTGATAAAAGGAATGGAGCATTTTAGTTACAAAGAAAGGTTAAAAAATGTAAATCTCTTTAGTTTGGAAAAAAGGCGCCTGAGAGGGGATATGATAACATTATACAAATATATTCGGGGCCAGTACAAACCTTTATCTGGAAAACTATTCATAAACAGGGCTATACATAGGACACGAGGTCACACATTTAGGCTGGAAGAAAGGAGATTTCATCTAAGGCAAAGAAAAGGTTTTTTTACAGTAAGAGCAATCAGGATGTGGAATTCTCTGCCTGAAGAGGTGTTTTTTTATTAGAGTCCATACAGATGTTTAAACTGCAATTGGATAAATACTTGCAAAAACATAACATACAGGGATATAATTTCTAATTAGTGGGGTAATAGCTGCTTGATCCAAGATGAGGTCTGAATGTCATTCTGGGGTCAAGAAGGATTTCTTTTCCTTAGTGTGTTGGAAAATTGGAAGCGCTTCAGACTTGGTTTTTTGTCTTCGTTTGGATTAACAGCAAAAACAGATGTGAGGAAGGCTGAACTTGATGTGTAACTATTTAATATGTACCTATATAATAAGCTATACTCATACTCTGAGCTGGAATAGAAGAGTTTAGTTTATGAAGAAAGGTTAAGAAATGTGTTTAGTTTAGAAAAACTATGCCTTGTACAAATACAATGAGGTGTAATAATACAATAAGTTGAAATTCACAGAGCTGTAATTATTCGATTAGATGCAATAATACAATAAAGATTTGGAGATTGATTTTGCGCCCAACTGAAATTAAACTGAATTTGGGCAGATCTGGTTATCGGAAACTCTGAGCTGAACGGCACCCAAATCATGAACCGACCAAAGCACACTGCCAAATATGTGCGAAATGGTTCTGCCGAGCTGAGCAGGTCTAATCTGTAATTATTCAATGGAGCAAATGTTAGCAAAGCCTTGACTCGCTCCCTCTGCACCAAATAGAGGGCTTTGCCCTCACTATATATGTCACAAATGGAATAACCCTGCGAGTGCCAAGGATTCTCCTAAAACTCAAAATCTCTAGTTTTTTTTCCTATGAGAAAGCACAGATGTCCTGCAGTCTCTAAATTTTTAATGATCTATTACCTTTTGAGACTTGATTTAACTTTTAAAGGGAAAAAATATTTTTTTTTAGAAAGACCTAAAAATTATTTGACATTTTTATTTTAATAATTTTTAAAAAATTTCAGCATATTGAACTGAAGAGTTTAGTAGCAGAATTTATATAGTGATGTGTTTTCTAGGAATTAATGAATTATTTCTACATATGATGCACTAACAGTTCATCACATTACAATTTCCTAAAAACATCCAGCAACATATGTGAATTCGCTGTATGTAGAGAGGTCAGAAATCCAACAGATTGCCTTAAAAACATAAATTTCAAAATAAATTGTCCGATGGGACAATCATAATCGCAACATGAAGTCGCAGAGCGTGCATTACCAACAGGAAGTCTCAGAGCGTGCGTTACCAACAGGTAGTAGCAGAGTGTGCGTTACCAACAGGTAGTAGCAGAGCGTGCATTACCAACAGGAAGTCGCAGAGCGTGCATTACCAATACCTCCATGTGTCTCCTTCCCCTTCCTTGGCTCCTCTATGTGTTTCATCCCACCCCTCCCAAACCCCTGCATGTTTCTTATTCCCTTCCCAGGCACCTCCATGTGTCTCATTCCCCTCCTCGGCCCCTCCATGTTTTACATTCCTCCCAACTCTTCCATGTATCTCATTACCCTCCCCAGTTCCTCTATATGTCTAATTCCCCTCCCTGGCCCCTTTGTCTCAATTCCCCCCTCAGCCCCTCTATGTGTCTCATACCCCTCCCTGGCCCCTCCATGTGTCTCACCCCTCTAACCCCTCCATGTATCTCATTCCCCTCCCCAGTTCCTCTATATGTCTAATTCCCCTCCTTGGCCCCTTCATATGTCTCAATTCCCCCCCAGCCCCTCCATGTGTCTCATTCCCCTCCCTGGCCCCTCTACTTGTCTCAATTCTCCCCCAGCCCCTCCATGTGTCTCACCCCTCTAACCCCTCTGTGTGTCTCATTCCCCTCCCCGGCCCCTCCATGTGTCTCATTCCCCCACCCCAGCCTCCCCATGTGTCTCATTTCCCCACAGCCCCTCAATGTGTTTTATTCCCACCAACCCCTCCATGTGTCCCAGCCCTCCATGAGTCTCTTTCCCCCCAGAACCTCCATGCATCTCATTCCCCTCCTCCCCCAGGGCTCTTCATGTGCATCATTTCCCCTTCCCAGCCCCTCCATATATCTTATTCCTCCCTAACCCCTCCATGGCACTTTCCCCCAGACCACTCCATGTGTCTCATCCCCAGGCTCTCCATGTGTCTCATCCCCCCCCCTGACATCCCCATGTGTCTCATTCCCCTCGACCTCCCATGTGTATCATTCCCCACCCCGCATCCCACGTGTCTCATCCCCCCCACCCCTGGCATCCATGTGTCTTATTTCCCTCACTGGCCCCTCCATGTGTCTCATTGCCCTCACCGGTGCCTCCATGTGCCACATCCCCCTACCCTGCCCCTAAATGTGTGACTTTCCCCTCACCAGTCCCCTCTATGTGTCACATTCCCCTCCCTGGCCCCTCCATGTTTCTCACTCCCCCCAACTCCTCCATTTGTATCATTCCCCTCCCCGGCCCCTCCATGATTCTCATTCCCCTCCCAGGCCCTGCCATGTGTCTCACCACCCCCCAAACTCTCCATGTGTCTCATTCCCCTCCCTGGCCCCTCCATGTGTCTCATCCCCTTCCTAGGCCCCTCCATGTGTCTCATGCCCCTCCATGTGTCTAAGCCTTCCCCTTTACTTAGGAGATAATTTACTGGTGGGAGACTTTCTTAAGTACCGGTCTTAGTAGCCAATGGTGGTATTTTTATCTATTGGTTTGTGAACTAAGTTTATTTAGCTATCCCTCCTGGTACACATTCTTTGTTTGTTTATTAGGTCAATAAAAAGCACTGAAATTGTGTCCTTTGTGACTCCTGTAAAAACACGTGCCACCCATTTTTTAGATAACTTTACCATAAAATCAGCTCAAAAATACATTCTGCATGTAGTGTGTGTGTGCGTGTGTGCCGGCTGTATGTGATTTGACGTGTGGTGTATGCTGGCTGTGTGTAATGTGTCGTCATGTTTGATCCACTCCAGATTGGCTTTCTTCAAGGAAGATGGGCTATGATCTCTTGTGGCCCAATGAGGAGGCATGCTTCCTGGTGTTTAAGCAGGAGTTAACTCTACTTAGTGGTCTATCTGGGTCTACAATCCCTGATTGGCAGCAGGGGAGCATGAGGTTTGTGCCACCGGCAGATGCAAACTTCAGTAATCGCTCCTTCGCAGTTGGACATTCAGCAAGTCAGAGCATGCTGTGAACATCCGGTGGCTGCTCTCCGATTCACTCGAAACCAGCAGCAGAGCTAACAGAATAAAACAAGCTGCCTGCATGGCCTCTTCGAGTGGCGCCCAGGGCACGTGCCATAATCTAGGTACAACAATGTCTTGGCATTCATAAACAGCAAATGACTTTCATCAGAAGAACTTGACTTCAAGCAGTGTAACCATCTTTAAATCGATCTCATCGTTCAATGCAGCCCAACATGCTAATTAAAGTGAATATGTATAATAATATACTCAGTGCTCAGCTTTCAAACTGACAAAATGCTCTAGAAAAATGCTACAACATTAGATTTGTGTGAAAGATAAATGCGAATCCAATTTATTAGACCTTTTCTCCATTAAAAGCTTTTTATAAGAAACCTGCAGCTTTATCAGACTTTAAATACACGGACTGCTGTGCTTTGCTGGCTAATTAATTGTATTCACTTAATAAGGGAAAGAACTAATTAAACATGAAAAGGATCTGTGACGATTTCAGTAAATGCACCCCCAAATGAAGGAAGGTGCAGGAAAAATGTGGCAGGCACATAGTCCCAAATCAAGCTCTCACTAAAAGCAAGATATCGTTACAGGAACCAATGGTAGCAATAAAGACAAACAGAATTTCTATTGCAGACACGTGGGCGGCTGTGAACATACATCGATAACACCCCAAAGCACAAAAGGCATTCTTCTGTAGGGACAGTTTAACTCTGTGATAAGGTAGCAAACATAAATAGCACCGGACACACGGTATTTTATCCCAGAGAGGAGGCGAGTATTACAATATTACTTCCTTTACTGCTCCAAATAGCACCAACGTGAAAGGGACACTCCACTACCCTAATACAAAATCATTGTTTAGTAGATATACTCCAATAAAAACATACATGCATTAAATTATACTTTTTTTTTTTTCCATTGGGAGTTAGATCTAAAACCCCCAAGAGATCTGCAGATCTCTTGTCTGCAGTCTTTGCAAGTCCTCCCCTTCTAACCCCACCCACACTTTCTGTGGCTGTCCAATCACAGACTTCCCAATGCAGCTCAATTAAGTCTTTGCAAGGCAGGTGCTCTGGGCAATTTCTGGCTCTTGAGTTTATCTCCACTGAGCAAAACAAACCAGGAAGTAACAGGACTGGGTGTCTGATTGACAGGCCAGGTGGTGTAACCTGGTAAATTCATAAACTTCAATGTATAAAAATAGGGGTTGTTCTGTCAGGGACCAAATGGCACAACACAAAACTGTATAACCAAATTATAGTGAAAGAATACGCCAAATGGCCATTCACAATTTAGAAAAGATAAAATAGCCTTCAGTATAATAGATGTAGATCTGTTCACGCTCTTGAGCTTTGTATATCTTGACATAAGGAGAGACAAGGTGCAATCCAGTTAAATAACAACCAAGTAATGTGCAAAATGCAAATGTATTGAATGACATCAAAGTTAGTGTTAGCAGATGTAGTATGTCACCATAAGTTCAAAAGGTTGGTCCCACGCGTTTGTCCCACCTCAGGGACAATTCAGTGCTATTCAGACAGAATGCAAAGTGCATATACCCTTCTCCCTTACCCAGATTTTATATACCCCTTACCCAGCTTCTAGCTTTCTTCCAATAGGTGCTTTAATCTTCTCAGCTGTATCCAGTGAAGTATGATTTACTTCCTGGTTCTGCCTTTTCTGACATCACCGAGCCCCTGCGCGAAGATATGATGCGTTTCACACATGCGTTCCACCGTGGCCGATCCGGTCGTCTGATAATTTCGGTAATTAGTGTTAAATTATTTCACTACTGTTTTTTCAATTTAAAAAGTTTTTCATCCATTTTAGTCCTAGATAATTAGTTTCATTATCATATTTTATCACTTAGGTTCAATTTTAAAATTAATATTTTACCTCAGGAAAAAGAAGTGATTATCACTAGTGATGTCCCGAACTGTTCGCCACGGACTCATCATTGAGTAAACTTTGACCCTGTACCTCACAGTCAGCAGACACATTCCAGCCAATCAGCAGCAGACCCTCCCTCCCAGACCCTCCCACCTCCTGGACAGCATCCATTGTGAAGCTGCATTCTTAGTAAGCTGTCCAGGAGGTGGGAGGGTCTGGGAGGGAGGGTCTGCTGCTGATTGGCTGGAATGTGTCTGCTGACTGTGAGGTACAGGGTCAAAGTTTACTCAATGATGAGTCCGTGGCGAACCGTTCGCAAACCATTCTGCGAACAGTTCGGGACATCACTAATTATCACTATTAACTTTTTTGCTTGATTTACCTTACATAATTGTAAAAATACATTTATTTTTTCCCTGATATGTCAAGCATTTAGGAAATGTTAACAAAGTCCTTTACAATGGCTTTAAATCAGTGAAATATAACCAACATGGCTTCAAAGAGACATACTTCAGAATCGTTAGTGCGGTCTTGCTCACGTTCTGAGGTAGATGAGGTAGACAACCAACCTAAAAAGACTACCGAGAAACCTAAGCATATTAATGCCATCAAATGAGCCTGGATACTTCTGATGAAGGGCTTCTTTTTGGCAAGAATTTAATTAAAGATATTGGAAAGTATATGATTATTTTCTCGTCTTTAGATAAAGCTCAGATTAACTTAAAGAAAGTTTTCAGCCATAGAGTTATTGGGAAGGCCAGAAGAGCTGATCTTCTGGACGTTATTTACAGAACATACAATATTACAGAGGCTTGCGTGGATCAAGCAGAGGGAGAGTGCAATCTGATAATACAGAAAGGCTGCAGTGAATTGGCTTCACAGCCACAGAGGTCCCGCTGGCCGCCTGGAAGTCCATGCCAACCAATAGGAGAAGGAGCTCCAATTCAAACTGGGTTCGCACTATTCTCCTGATGGGTCAGCACGAGTGAGCGCTGATTGGTCACTGGTCTCTCCTGATTGGGCAGCGAAATCCCTCTCCTCCCTGAGCGCTGATTGGTGCAAATTGGTTTTGCGCCTTTTAGCTGATTGGCTGTTGCTTGGTTTGCGCGCAAAGTTTGAATTCATCGGACCGAACCAAGCGACGCGGGGAACTGATATCGGGGATGTCCAGAGCCTCGAGCCTCAGACTTTATACGATGATTTCTCAGGCTCTGTACATCCAATTGCTTGGCTATTTGCAGGGATCGTAGCTGGGACCCGGGGCTATCCAGGGTTTCATGTGTGTACCCCATTCCCTTCCCGGGGCGCAGAGTCCCTAAGTGTTCCCCCATATATGTAATGTGTTTTACTGTTAGCAATATGTTTTAATGTATGGAACTGTGCCCTGGTATTTCCCAGAGGGGGAGATAGTTATCTGTAACCCATCCCCCTCCTCCTGCGGAGGTCTGTTCTTAAAAGCTGGGTGTACCAATAAAGGATTGTCAGTGTTTTTACCACCAGAACTGTGTGGCGTCCAGTTACTGGGGGGAAATGGATGCCTGCTTGTTGTAAAATCAGTCTTGTTCCATCATGTGTGGATTATTCGGCGATTCCAGGGATATTTCTACTTGTGGAGTATTGGGTGATTTTCTTTTATGGGAAGAAGGGAATGCTTGATGGTGATACCGTATACTACCGTCACAACTGGTTGGCAGCGGTGGGATTTTCCCTTCTGTTTTCCCTTGCACCAGGATTCCAAGCAGACACTGGGAACAGTGAATGGAAGGCTGGTACACCCTGTTTAAAAGAAACACGCTAAAATAACTACTGGAAGTCCGTGGAAGGATTGCTAGCAACAAAACCAAGCGGGTCATTATAGCAGAGTTAATGGAGCTAGACCGAGAGAACTTGGTTGCAGCAATGCCGACCGTTCAGGAGATGGAGACACCAGTGATTCGGGAGGATGAATCACCAACCAACAAGGAGATGAGGGAGAGACTAGTGTGGTTCGGTCCGAACCCAACGGCTGACATTTTTCTGAAAGTAATGAACATTATGGCGGAGGAGGCTAAACAAAAGAGAGAAACAGAGCTGCAACTGAAACTGGCAGAGGTCCAGCGGGCAGCAGCAAACTCCCCAAACAGTGAGTACAGCACGACGGACACAAGGAAAATTCCTTTCAGCGCTTTTAAAGCTTTCAGTGAGAAGGACTGTGAGATTGACAATTATTTAGCTGATTTTGAGCGACAGTGTAACCTGCATCGAGTAGCTGTGGACGAATGGGTTTCGATATTGGCAGGAAAGTTGTCAGGCAAAGCCTCTGATGCTTTCCGGGCCATACCAGAACAGGAGATCCACAGCTACGCCAGGGTTAAAGAAGCGCTCCTGGCTCGTTATGCGGTAACCCCGGAATCATATAGACAAAAATTCAGAGACTCACATAAAATGGACAAGGATTCCTATGCGGAATGGGCATGCCAGTTATACCTGCTGGCATCTAACTGGGTCAACAGTAGCCAAGCCACCACCGCGAATGATATTTTACAACTAATACTCCTGGAACAGTTCTACGACCATATCCAGGCAGATGTTAAAGACTGGGTGAGAGACCGCAGACCCCTGTCTCTACCAGAGGCCGCCAAGTTAGCAGATGAGTATGCGGATACTCGCAAGACCACACGGGTCGCACCACGGGTTCAACCTCTGCGACCAACAGTACCAACAAACCCTCCAGTGACCAGGTACCAACCCCCCAGCCAACCGGTAGCTTCTAACCCTCGCTACCCATGACAGGCTGACAACGAACTACGTTGCTTCTGTTGCAAACAACTGGGTCACATCAAGCACAATTGCCCCATGGACGCTGCCGCCAGGTCTAATTGGACTCGACCTGGTTTTCATCAAACCCTGGCAGCAGCCCATTGTGTGGACTATACAGTACCATCTGCCTGGGACCCCAGGGAGCTGAGTCAGGAAGAACCGTTAGGCACCCTTTATGAAGCACTCCTAGTCCAGTCCACCATAACAGACAATAGGAAACACCATTGTCAGCTGGTAATGGTCAACGGAAAGACAGCACCGGGGCTACGAGACAGTGGCGCTTCCATCACCCTAGTGCAACAACATCGGAAAAGCCGGGGAAATCTATTGCTGTGAGAGTGGCAGTGGGGCAGTGTATCGCATTTCTACCGCACAAGTGCATCTGGACTGAGGTGCGGGAGCTGGCAACGTTCAAGTGGGCGTGATGAAAGAGTTACCTTCCAAAGTCGTGTTGGGCAATGATATTGGTCCTCTAACTTCGGCGTTTGCCTCAACAACCCCTCAGGAGACCCATGCAGTAACCACCAGAGCACAAAGTCGCGCTGCCGAGAGCCATCCGCATCCTACAGAGACCCAGATAAGCCAACCCGACCTACCCCTGACTGTAGCACCTCTTCCCTGGGATACCCCAGAGGACTTTGGGAGGGAAGTAGCCGGAGACCCTTCCCTCAGAAAGTACGGAGAGAAAGCTAGGAAAGGACGGGGGGGTTAGAGAAGGAGCAGTTTATCTAGGAAAAGGGCCGGTTATACAGGCTCACCGAGACACGGGTCAGCGCACCCGGACCCCGGCAAAAACGCCAGCTGGTAGTTCCATGGAAATACCGGCAGGAGTTATTAAGGATTGGGCACGATGTTCCCTTAGCGGGACACCTGGGGATACGCAGGACGTTATATCGGGTAACCCAGAACTTCTTCTGGCCTGGGGTATCCGACGACGTCCGGGCGTATTGCCAGACGTGCAAGGTGTGTCAAAGGATAGGTAAAAAAGGAGACCACCCAAAAGCTAAACTGGTTTCTATGCCGATAATAGTTGAAGTCGTTCACGGGGGCTTTTAAGGAGTGGGAGCGATTCCTGCCACACCTTCTCTTTGCATATCGAGAGGTGCCACAGGAATCAACCAGGTTCTCACCCTTCGAACTACTCTATGGGAGACGTGTGAGGGGACCCTTAGATCTTATCAAGGACCACTGGGAGGGGCAGACCGAGATAGAGGGAACCCCGGTTGTGCCTTACGTGCTGGAGCTGCGGGCTGCATGGAGGAATTAGCCCAGACCTCCAGGCGGCCCAGCAGCACGATCGACGGGCTAGGTATCAGAGCTTTCAGATCGGGCAAAAGGTCATGGTGCTAAGACCAGTCCGAACTGACAAGCTCCAGGCCGCCTGGCAAGGTCCCTATAAGGTTATAGGGCAGATATGTGATACTACCTACACCATAGCCAGCTGCGAGGATGAAGATGTGAAACGAACCTTTCACATCAACATGCTTAAAGCATACCATGAGAGGGCTGAGGAGGTGACCGCTATCTGTGCGCCAGCAGGGGAGGAGGCTCTGCCTCTTCCCGACTTATTGGGCAATAACGAAGGAACGAGGCAGATAGAAAAAGTACAGCTAGGCGAACAGCTGGAACCCCAAGAGAGGGCGCAAGCTATCCGCTTGCTAGAAACCAAACAAGCCACCCTCTCCCAGGAGCCCGGGTACACACCCCTAGCCGTCCCTGAGGCAGCCCCCCTAACATATTCTGGAAGCAGTCCGAGAAGGCATGCGGAAGGAAATTGACGAAATGCTTCAACTAGGAGTAATAGAACACTCCGACAGTCCTTGGGCCTCGCTGGTGGTCTTAGTACCAAAGAAGGACGGGACAACCCACTTCTGTGTGGGTGACAAGACAGTCACCGACGCCTATCCGATGCCCCGGATGGACGAACTGCTTGACCGTATCTCTGCAGGGAAGTATCTGACCACAATTGACCTATGTAAGGGATATTGGCAGATCCCCCTGGCAGAAGATGCCATACCCAAGTCAGTTTTCATCACCCCGTTCGGCCTATACCAATTCCGGGTTATGCCATTCGGGTTGAACGCCCTGGCCACCTTCCAACGGATGGTGGACCATTTGTCGGGAGGTCTCCAGGACTACCCGTGTGCCTACCTAGATGATATCGCAATCTATAGCGATACCTGGGAGGCCCACCTGGAACACGTAGGGATAGTATTAGATAGCATCAGGGGGGCCGGGTTAACCCTGAAACCAGACAAGTGTCATTTGGGTATGGCGGAGGTACAATATTTGGGCCACCGAGTAGGGTGTGGTAAACAACGGCCGGAGCCAGCTAAGATCGAGGCCGTTGCCAATTGGCCCACTCCCCACACCAAGACACAAGTCATGTCACAGACCGCTTTAAAATCAGATTTTATATCTCCCCTGCTAAAAGTTTCCTACAGACGCTTTGTACCAGACTATAGTGCCCTGGCCAAACCCCTGACTGACTTGACCAAGAAGAAGTTACCCCGACAAGTCCTGTGGTCCCCGGAATGCGAGGTGGCTTTCCAAGCGTTAAAGAACACTCTAATTAAGACTCCGGTGTTAGTTACCCCAGATCCTAACAAAAGATTTATTGTCCACACAGATGCTTCAATGTTTGGACTGGGGGCAGTACTAAGCCAGATCGGAGAAGATGGAGGAGAACACCCGGTGGCCTACCTGAGTCGGAAGCTGTTGCCAAGGGAAGTCAGTTATGCAACTATTGAAACTTGTCTGGCATTGGTCTGGGCCCTCAAAAAACTCACCCCCTACCTCTATGGCCGGGCCTTCACCCTTATTACCGATCACAATCCCCTGGTCTGGCTCAACCGGGTATCAGGGGATAACGCCCGTTTGCTGCGCTGGAGCCTTGCCTTACAACCCTATGATTTTACCATTCATTATCGCCCAGGCAAGCAAAACGGGAATGCCGATGGACTGTTACGCCAAACTGACCTGGCATCAGACTAAATTTTGAATTTCCCGGCAACCCTACTGGACCAGGAAAGGTCCAACCAAGTTTGCCGGAGCAGGGAGAAAAAGGGGGGCCATTGTGAAAGATTTCATGTACTTACGTGTATGCCTTCAATTGTACCTTCTCCCTGCTGTTCAAATACTTGTAATAGGTTGTTAAGTATGTGTTGAATAATTGTATTCGTCTACCGAACGAGAGACCACCTACCCTGGGTAGCAATCAGCATTAGAATGGGTAAAAACTGCAACTTAATTGCTCCTGGGTGGCCGCCATTCGGCATACGAACACGTGGTGAGAACAAAGGATGGCGGCCATCTTAAAACTCACAAACGTGGTCAGCGGGACATACGCATGAATTGCCTGGAACTATTTTCGGAAAGGCAAACATGCAAACGCCCGGTCTTCATGGAAGTCTTGGATGTATACGTTCCCCTCCACGAATCAAACTGGCATTCGGTAGATAGAATCTACCGAACGAGGGGAACATTCGTATGTAACCAGCTGTACCATACGAACGGTGGTTTTCATGTAGTTGGACGCGAACAGAGACCGGCTCTTGCTACTGACTTTATGGAACTCTAGCTCGGATACCTCCACATGGCGAGCCGGTCAAAACTTCTACACGATGCGACACGGAAACTACCGAACGGAAATTTGTGAGATTTGGATATGTGAATACCAGTATCCTCAGCTACCGAGGGATGTTAAAATTATAGTTGTATGTGTTATGGAAAGTACTTTTCTGAACATTTTTTAAATGTATAATATTTCTGGCCAGCAGATAATTGAGCTTTGTGTATTGTTGAAACTCAATTATCTAGCCTGGCCCAGAGGAGGAGTTTTGTATCACATAAATTGTGTGTCCTGTGTGCCAGTAAAATCAGTCTTGTTCCAACATTAAGCCTTGGCTCATGTGTGGATTATTTGGCGATTCCAGGGATATTTCTACTTGTGGAGTATTGGGTGATTTTCTTTTAAGGGAAGAAGGGAATGCTTGACGGTGATACCGTATACTACCGTCACAGGGACCCTGTCAACCCTGCTATATCCCCAGTGGCAGCTGGAATTATGCAGAGTGGAAACAGCCGGTCCCCCTCCTCAACAGCAGCCAGAGTTATTGGGAGTGGAGACAGTTGGTCTCACTCCCCAGTGGCAGTGCGGGTTATTGGGAGTGAAGACAGGTGATCTCACTCCCCATTGGCAGTGTGCTTTACAGGTAGAGGAGACAGTCTGTCTTCCTCCCCAGCGGCAAAGTGCAACCTCAGCAGAAGAACTGGCATCGGGACAGAAGACCTCTGGCCTGCCCAAACCATACTTCCACAGACTGAATGGCTATGAGAGCTCCATGCGCCCGACCGGGACAAACTTACAAACTATGTGGAACTTTGTCGAGGAGGCTGCCAGGATGGATTGACTTTTTGGGACTTGTTATCCGACTAAATCAGGCACAGACCGATTGGAGATCTGGTACCTGGTTAACCTAACTTTAGGGGGGGAAGATATGTGACGGTAGTCACCATCACTGGGTATGGAAGACTGACACTTTGTGCCGGTGTTTTGGTCACCCTGTTAACAGTCTTAGTGCAGGGTATGTTTAATGTATTGCTTGTCCCTCTTTTTCCTGTCCCATTGTTTCCCCAGCAGGGTGTTGTCCCAGGGACAATTTCAGACCAGTTTAAACTATCTGCTCTGTCCCTCAATCTCCCATTTGTCCCCACCTTTAAAGTACTATAGTGTTCTATTGTATGTAAATGAGGTTGTATGGAGCTTAACATTTGTGGCTGTGTCTAGTAGTTGCTGTTTTAACCTTCACCAAATGTCGTCTGGTGTTTGGGGAAATCTGCTGATGGAAAGTGTGTCCAGAGCTTTATACACAGTAACCTGGTCCTGGGTGGAAAAGGCCCTCAGTGATCCCAGTCAAGCTTCAGCGACTGGGTCTTTCAGTAAGGCTTATGACACTGTTGCACATAGAAGGCTTATCAATAAACTGCAATCTTTAAGTTTGGATTCCAATATTGTTGAATGGGTAAGGCAGTGGCTGAGTGACAGGCAACAGAGGGTTGTAGCTAATGGAATATATTCTCTTTAATATTTTTATTAGTGATATTGCAGAAGGTCTTGATGGTAAGGTATGTCTTTTTGCTGATGATACGTAACAGGGTTGATGTTCCAGCAGGGATAAGACAAATGATTTAGAAAAATGGTCAGAGTAATGCATCTTGGACGTAAAAACCCATGGGCAGAGTCCTCAACATATGAGGAAAGGGATTTAGGGGTGATTATTTCTGATGACTTAAAGGTAGGCAGACAATGTAATAGAGCAGCAGGAAATGCTAGCAGAATGCTTGGTTGTATAGGGAGAGGTATTAGCAGTAGAAAGAGGGAAGTGCTCATGCCATTGTACAGAACACTGGTGAGACCTCACTTGGAGTATTGTACACAGTACTGGAGACCGTATCTTCAGAAGGATATTGATACCTTAGAGAGGGTTCAGAGAAGGGCTACTAAATTGGTTCATGGATTGCGGGATAAAACTTACCAGGAAAGGTTAAAGGATCTTAACATGTATAGCTTGGAGGAAAGACGAGACAGGGGGGATATGATAGAAACATTTAAATACATAAAAGTAATCAACACAGTCAGGGCCGTCTTTAATTTTGATTGGACCCTGGGCAAGCATTTACTTGGACCCCCTGACTACATATAGATACACACAAATACACTACCTGACACACATGCAGATACACACTGACCGCATATAGATACACACAAGAACATACAGATACACACAGACTACATAAAGATACACTGACACACACACACAGATACAAACACTGACATACATGCAGATACAAAGGTACACACACTGACTACATATAGATACACCAACACACATACAGACACACAGATACACAACCTGACACACATGCAGATATCCAGATACAAACACTGACACATACAGATACATACACAAACACAAATGGACAACATACAGATACAGAGACACATTCTGACAGACGTACTGACACAGACACACACACAGACGACCATACTGAAACACACATACACAAAGACATACTGAACCACACAAACACTGATGGACTCACACACACACAGACATACAGATACACTGACAGACATACTGGCACATATTCACACAGACAGACGGACTTACTGAAACACACATACACACAGACACTGACAAACATATTAACAAATACAGACATACAGAACCACACAGACACTGACAGACTCACACATAGACTAACTGACACACATACAGACATTCTGGCACACATACACACAGACACTGACATACATACACACATACAGACATTTTGACACTCACAGACAGCCATACTGAAACACACATACACACAGACACTGACAGACATACACACATACAAACATTTTGACACACACAGACAGCCATACTGAAACACACATACATACTGAACCACACAGACACTGACAGACTCACACACACAGACATACTGACACACTGACAGACATACTGGCACACATTCACACAAACAGACATTCTCACACACAGACAGACATACTGAAACACACATACACACAGACACTGACAGACAAACACACATACAGACATTTTGACACACACAGACAGCCATACTGAAACACACATACATACTAAACCACACAGACACTGACAGTCTCACACACATACATACATACTGACACACTTACAGAAATACTGAACCACACAGACAGACATACACACATACACTGACAGACTCTCACACACAGACATACAGATACACTGACAGACATACAGACACACTAAGCCGACAGACATACACACATACATACATACTGACACACACACTCAGACACTCATGCAAAATTTGATAACCACCTTCCAGTTTATTACCTTTTCCTGGAGAGTCGCTTCCCTGGGGTCCAGTGGGCTGGCTGGGGTGGCTGGGAGTTAAGCTCTCGCTCTTTCCCGGCCTGGCCCCCTCCGGAACAGCTCCTGTTTCTGTGGGAGGAAGTGACGCGCGGCTGTCGCTTCCTCCCAGTGCTGCCGAAAAGCAATGGCCCAGTAGTGCTGTTGAAGCACCACAGCCCCCGACCGGGCCCCTGCTGACACAGGTCCACCGGGTGGACCTAAGTGCATGGGCCACCCGATGGGCCCCATAGTGTGCGGGCAGAGGGCAAACGTGGCAGCTGCCTTGTTTGCCCCGCGTTAAAGATGGCCCTGAACACAGTAAAGGAGGAGACTATATTTAAAAGAAGAAAAACCACCACAACAAGAGGACATAGTCTTAAATTAGAGGGGCAAAGGTTTAAAAATAATATCAGGAAGTATTACTTTACTGAGAGGATAGTGGATGCATGGGATAGCCTTCCAGCTGAAATGGTAGAGGTTAACACAGTAAAGGAGTTTAAGCATGCGTGGGATATGCATAAGGCCAGGGAATAATGAAAGTATTTTAAAATTGGGCAGACTAGATGGGCCGAATGGTTCTTATCTGCCGTCACTATGTTTCTGACGGTCTCAAGGCACCTGAAATCCCAAAATTGATTGCAATTTCAATGGAAAACCAGAAAGTCACAATTTACCAGCCTACCATTTGGCCTTTCGTCAGCACTTGATGCTTTACGGAACTACTCCATTCATTACACTTTTGCAGAGCAGAGGTTTAAACTCAACTCAGAATTATAATATATCTAGACGACATCTTACTCATTGCGGAAAATCTGACAACATCAGAGAATAATTCAAAATGGACGATGGATCTATTAATGAATCTAGGATTTTATATAAACTGAAAACAATCAGATTTAATCCCAAAGCAGAAATTGGAATTTTTGGGTTTTGTGATCGATTCCATAGTTCAAAGTTTGAATCTACCTGAAACAAATTTCAAAAGAGATCAAATCCATTTTAAGGAAGGAATTGGTTTTGTTGAGAATGTTGGCACACATAGCAGGACTATCTTTAATTCAAACATTTTCCCAGCTCCCCTTCATTATTGAGCTGGGACAAACCTAGAGGAGTCCCAGAACATCTCCCAAGAGACGTCTTGTTATGCTTCACCTCCTCTAAACTGAAGATGCAAATTCTGAGAGCCATAAGAAACAATGGATGCATAGAAAAATATGAAAGACAAGCAAGACATTTGAGGAATGACCTGAGCCAGGGGTAGGCAACCTATGGCACGTGTGCCATGCACGGCACTCGAGGCGTCTTTGCATGCCACTCAAGGTTGCTAGCGCCAAACAGGCTCTGGCCTCTCAGGAGTCCCAGAGAAACTTCAGATATCTGCTAATACAAAAAGGTTGTGAAGGACAACAATATATATTGCAGCACTTTGAGGAAGTGATCTCAGATTACTTCACTTCAGCACTTGTGAATGGGAATCCGCACTGGAGTAGAGAAGCCTGTAGCTTCTGTTGCAGCTCTTGTCCTTGACCTGTACCTGGCCAGCATGGTCCCCACTGGAACCCAGGAAAGCCACCCACACTGTGTAGATATACACAGAAATGCAGAATAACCCTCCCCTCATACAAATAATACAAGCAGCCCACACACAAACATACACACAATCCACACAAACATAACACCACTGACAATCCACATACATGCACACAACCACACATGCAGCTTCTCACATGCAATACTCCCAAACAGCCCCCACACATACACACACTACCAAACACACTATGTGACATATCCATCCACACAATTCCAGAAGCAGCCCCCATACACAGCCCTCATTCATAGGTTTTATACACAATACCACAAACTACTAATGAACATATACAATATAATAGCTCATATACGCACAAACACAATGATACAAAGCAACTGCAGTATAAATAACACAAGCAGAATACGGCAACATACACCTCAATTTAAAAAAATAGGACCGGCACGCTAAGGGACATCACAATGTTATTTCGGCACAGTGCTGCTAAAAAGTTGCCTAGCCCAGAAGAAAAAACTCTATCAACAGATACAAGAGAAGAAGTCAATAGAGAAAAATAACGGGCTGACTGATGCAGGTTGGTGTCGTGGATGGACGGAGGGGAGCCCGGCAGGAAGAAACCAAGTGACGAGCATATTGATGCTGGCGGCAGACGGAGACTGCAAGCTGGGATAAATCCCATAAGATAAGTGGCAACCTGTTTTTTCACACTGCAAAGTTCCATAGCAAGGTCTGATAAAAATTAATATTATTGGCATACTAGGAAGCAGTACAAAGAGGGCAATATTAGACTTAACAAACTTAGTAAAATAATTCAATTTTTCCCATAATAAGGAGCATATTGTTAATTAGCTGTGATAAGTGTTTTTGGCTCAGACTTTAACCAGTGGGCAGCTGATTGGCTTCTCTGGGTGATGTTATTATACCAAAACCAAATATAAAGGTGTACCAGGATAGAGAGACAAGGGTGGGGAAAAAAGGAGGAAAAAAAAAAAAAGGAAATATTTAGGTTGGAAAACATAAAATAGAAAAGATAAAGGCATAAAAAATAGATAATAAAATGGCTACAAAAAAAAACACAAAATGGCAAGTATTTAAAAAAGGGAAAAAAAGCTGGAAAATAAAACAGAAAAACATCTTTCCATTTTTCACCAAACCCAACATCTAATAAAACAAACATGGAGTAATCGATTCTCTCTAATATTCCTTTAGAAGCAAGCACTAAAAAAGCACAAAAGGGAAGAAACCCAAGAATTAAATCACAGTGATGCAAAAAGCGAATATGACGACCTTCTTAAACATCTAGATAAACAATTTGGGACATTAAGAGAAGAAATCCAAACCAATACAACAGATATGAAGACAGAACTGTCGACCCTTAACCAACGACTTCTGGGAATAGAAGAATAGAAGAAAAACTAAAGGGATTAAAACATAAATAAAACATCCATAAAGAAGAACATCAGGCGCTAGAGAAAAAAATGGAGGATATGGAAGATAAATTGACAGAATTAGAGGACCGGTCAAGATGGAACAACTTAAGAATCAGAGGCATACCAGAGCAAATAAATCAAACAAATCTGGAACCATTTATTGAAGAATTCTTTAAACATCTGAAGGTAGAATGGGACCAGAGAATCCCATGTCACAGAGTATACAAACCTAAAGGAGTCCCAGAACATCTCCCAAGAGACGTCTTGTTATGCTGCACCTCCTCCAACCTGAAGATGCAAATTCTGAGAGCCATAAGAAACAATGGATGCATAGAAAAATCCGAAACGCTAAAAGTATTCCAAGATTTGTCATGGTCAACTAGACAAAAAAGGAGAACCTTTGCTGAAGGCACATTGATCCTGAGACAAAATAACATAAATTACGGCTGGGGTTCCCCACAAAAATCATTATAACACACGAAGGTAAACGCATATATAGCAATAGCGCATGAGACTTGAAAAGCTGGATAGAGAAAAATAATTGGAAATATCCCATGTAATGAAAGAACTGGGGGGTCTTTAATATCCAAAGAAATAGAGAGGGGGGGATGAAATTGGGGGAAGAGAAATATAATAGGTAATTCGTGTTGGTTTTGCTTTATGCTTAAACATTTTATTTTTATTTTTTGCACTCTAAATCCTTACAGGATAGGGGTTTGTGGGAGACACTAATACAAAAAAGAAAGTTAAGGTAAATAAACAAACAAATTATAGATCACAAGAAAAAATTATTAAATAAGCAATTCACATAGAAATGAACTCAATATGGAAGAAGAAGGAAAATAAAAAAGAATCTATACACTAGAATCACGAATAGGATTTAGAAAAGAGGGAAATTCACCAAAGGAAAAAAGTTATAAAGTAGAAGAGGGGATGGGGAAAGAGAAAAAGAGTTAAATCACAGAATATACACAATCAGATAGGGAAGATTATAAATTAAGGGGAAAAACAAGAGTGACGCTCTAAAATGAACACCAGTACTTTGGAAAGAATTAATAATAATCACCCTCAGTATGCATCTCCCACATAATGTGTGGGACCCATATCTGATCCATTACTAGAGATACGGTATGGCGGGAGTTATTAGGTTGATGCCATTGTTTTGGATCAACCCGTCTTATTTTTAGATAAATGCTAATAAAGAAAGTTTTTTTGGTTTCTATATACATATCTTAACACTTGCAGAGAGAGAGCCTCAAAAAACAAGAAATTACTATAAATTAAGTTGATTTCTATAAATGCCCGGGGGATAAATACACCATGCAAAAGGTCAATAATTGTAGACTGTCTGATAAAAAATCAGGTACAAATTTGTGCCCTTCAAGAAACCTGTAAGGAAACCAAGTATATTTAAACATCATTCGGTAGTTTACTCCCGAACCACCAGAGCATCAGTGATTATAGCTCTCCGTTCAGTAGATAAAGTAGACGAACCAAATAGTAATCCCAATAGCTTCATAAGATGATTCCCTTAGTGAAGCACACGAATCCCCAAACATCAGCCGAAGTCAAGAAGAAGGGTACAACTGAACTGGGCTTTAATGATCACACACAGGCTTTAATGCAAGTCCCCATGCAAGGGGACATCCCCCAGGGAGGGACAAAGATTAACCAATCGGGCACAGTAAAAACATAACACACACCCACAATTCCCTCCCCTAGCCCTGGAGATAATCAAGTCTGATAAAGTAATAACTTGATTATCTCCAGGCAGAAAAATCTAATTTTTCCCCAATATCTGGAACACCCCTTTATACTTGAGGTATCCCCACAAATAATATGTCCCCTGATAGCCCCGATCTGGGTGACCAACATATTCAAATTTTACCCAGATCGGTTCAGGGGTTCTCAAAAACTGTGGAAGTCTTCTGTGACCGGCTCACCATGGGCTGGGTGCCCAAAACAGTTCCATGAGTTTGGTGGGTTTTGCCGGTCACTTTAGTAAAAGGGAAAAGGCAAATAAAATACCGAATGGATCCCCCGGGCTCTCAGCAGCGATTGTTCCCCTCTGTCGAATGCACCAAAGTACCTAATAGCGCTCTTCTAGCTATTCGGTAATTAGAGTTCCAGCGTTCATCTGTTTGAGACCGGTGTTCGGGAAGTCGAGTGTCCAATTTTCGTTCCAGACACTTCACGACCAAGTCCCGCTGCCTTTGTTCGGCTGAAAAAAGATGGACGCGGTTTTCTCAGCCACGTGGCGTTCGGTAGTACGAACAGCGGCCGCACAGATAGAGGGGTTGATTGACGATTCCTTTGAAGCTTAATGAGCCAGGGGGTGGTCTTTGTTTGGTAGTTCAATCTACCGAATGAATAAAGGTAAAATGAGATGAATAACTAGTGAATAAATAGGGATTTCTTCACAAAACCCATTGGATAAAAGCCAAAGAAAAGACAATAAACTCATCAAGATACCCTATAATTATAAGCGCAGCCTTAGAAAACAAACAAAAAAGGGGTGTTGCATTTATGTTTGCAAAAAATGTTTCCCTAACTATTAAATACCAAGAATTAGACCCAGAAGGGCGATATATAATCTTGATATGTGAAATCAACAAGACTATATCCTGGAAGACGCGGCTATGCTGTTTTTTTTTTCAGAAAAATAGAGATACAGGATATAGCATGGTCAGATCATAGCCCTAT
>OW240918.1:691543-764226 GCA_933207985.1 Pelobates cultripes
GCCCTGAGGAAAGTCCCAAGCAGGGACTGAAATGCTGGTTGTTATTTTTTAACATTTTGAAATAAATTTTCATTTTTTTAAGACCGGTGAGCAGCCATTCATTTTTGGATATTTGTATCAGTTGGAGCTTTGGTTTATGCGCCCGGCATTGGAGCAACTTAAGCGTGAGTGCAGGGGATCTTTGCGTTTTTAATATTTATATAAATATATATATATATATATATATATATATATATATAAATAGCGAGGGCTTGCACTCCTGGTGTAATCCTGTGGTGCCCGGTGCTGGTCTGGCAAGGATCATGTAGACATGGCAGAAATGACCACACTCCAAGGACTTTATAGACATTTTCAAATAAAATTTAACTTTTATTCAATCCATTTAAAAAGTCAACGTTTCAGCTCCCACATGGAGCTTTCATCAGGACAAAACAGTCGGTCCTGTTCCCCAGCGGCAGAATGATTTATTGGGAATTGGGAGCCCAGTCTCCATTCCCCAGCGGCAGGCTGAGTTACAGGGAGCAGAGATAGTCGGTCCTGTCCCCCAGCAGCAGAGTGACTTACTGGGAGAGGGGTAAAATAAATAAAGGAAAAGAGACAGCGCCAGACAACCAGTAAGGCAGCAACCCAACAAGGGAATCCCCCCAAAACCCTAAAATACAGGATAAAAGCAAAATATAAAAGGAGGGCTGCGCCAGAATAAACAGTGTCCAGTATCAATAGTTATTGAAGATAAAAAGTCCGACCTAAAAGGTATCCTCTCTGTCGTCTTTAGGTACAGGAACGCGATCTTCAGGTAATATATAAAAGATAAAAGGAGAGAACAAACGATGGTGCAGAATGTACGGTTCAAATGAAGTAAAAAATTGATTAATGATAACGAACTCACAATTTCCAGAGCTTCTGTCCAGCTCTAGGGTAAAGCGCACACAGCGGTATAATCCCCGCTTATGGGATTTATGATGGGTTCGTCAGGGTATCCAAAACTCAAAGGAAACAGAAACAGCCAAATAGTGCTCTCTGTATAAGTGTATATTATAAAAGAGAGTAAAAAAAAACGTACTTACAAGTACAGAGCAGACCAACTGCTCTTTGATGTCAGCGCTGGTGGAATAATCCCCACCTATGGATTTCTTTGATTGTCAGGAACTTGTAGAGATAGTATTAAAATCGGAATAGAGTGTATATAAAATATAACAATGAACTAAAACGATAAATAGCCAGGGTACATGTATGAATAAAAGTAGTTGGGACTATCAGTTAACAAAAAACTTTAATATTTATTATACAAAATTAAATTTCCATAACGCGTTTCGTCTAACAGACTTTATCAAATGGAATATAATACAAAACCTGGCAGATAGTGTTTATATAGACATAGTTCAATTTAAAATTGGCGCCAAAAATTTTTGGCCAATCAGAATAAAGATACTTTTTTACATCTCAAATTAACAGTATTAAATTATTCTCAGATAGTAAATAGGTTAATGAGGCATGTTCAGTGGTTTTTTATTAAAAACGAAGATGAGAAGGATTATAAAATTAAAAACACAATTGGTCATGTGATAATCATCACTTCCGGTTTTCGGCAGTATAGCCGCACGGCCTTATGGGTATTGTAGTTCCCCATAAGGCCATCTAAAAACGGAAGCTAGTAAAAGAGAACAAAAAAAACAAAAAACAAAAACAAAGGATAGGGTTACTTGTGGGGAGACAAGTCCCATGGTGTTAAAATTACATAAAAACGAGCAGGGGAAAGTTGTAAAATATGCGGCACTTCCGAAAACCGGAAGTGGAACCGCAATGACTTGTGGGGCATGTAGTTGTGAATGCAGCAACCTATATAGGAAAAAAAAAAAAAAAAAATAATGAAAAGGAAAAGAAATAAGGGAAACTATTTGGCTAAAATCTTTTTTGCTAAAATCTTGTAATAGCTGATTTCCTACTATAAAGCCACTGGTTAATGAGGCATATTCAGTGTTTTTTATTAAAAACGAGGATGAGAAGGATTATAAAAATAAAGACACAATTGGTCATGTGATAATCATCACTTCCGGTTTTCGGCAGTATAGCCGCACAGCCTTATGGGTATTGTAGTTCCCCATAAGGTGATCTAAAAATGGAAGCTAGAAAAAAAAAAAAATTATAGATAGGGTTACTTGTGGGGAGACAAGTCCCATGATGTTAAAATTACATAAAAACGAGCAGGGGAAAGTTGTAAAATATGCGGCACTTCCAGGAACCGGCACTTCTCATCTTCGTTTTTAATAAAAAACCACTGAACATGCCTCATTAACCTATTTACTATCTGAGAATAATTTAATACTGTTAATTTGAGATGTAAAAAAGTATCTTTATTCTGATTGGCCAAAATTTTTTTTGAAGTAATTTTAAATTGAACATGTGCTGTATAAACACTATCTGCCAGGTTTTGTATTATATTCCATTTGATAAAGTCTGTTAGACGAAACGCGTTATGGAAATTTAATTTTGTATAATAAATATTAAAGTTTTTGGTTAACTGATAGTCCCAACTACTTTTATTTATACATGTACCCTGGCTATTTATAGTTTTAGTTCATTGTTATATTTTATATACACTCTATTCCGATTTTAATACTATCTCTACAAGTTCCTGACAACCAAAGAAATCCATAGGTGGGGATTATTCCACCAGCGCTGACATCAAAGAGCAGTTGGTCTGCTCTGTACTTGTAAGTACGTTTTTTTTATTCTCTTTTATAATATACAGTTATACAGAGAGCACTATTTGGCTGTTTCTGTTTCCTTTGAGTTTTGGATACCTTGACGAACCCATCATAAATCCCATAAGCGGGGATTATACCGCTGTGTGCGCTTTACCCTAGAGCTGGACAGAAGCTCTGGAAATTGTGAGTTCGTTATCATTAATCAATTTTTACTTCATTTGAACCGTACATTTACTGCACCATCGTTTGTTCTCTCCTTTTATCTTTTATATATTACCTGAAGATCGCGTTCCTGTACCTAAAGACGACAGAGAGGATACCTTTTTAGGTCGGACTTTTTATCTTCAATAACTATTGATACTGGACACTGTTTATTCTGGCGCAGCCCTCCTTTTAAATATACATTTTTGGCTGCAAGACACTCTGGTTCGATTAGTAGAACACTGGTATGTGACAAACATCTTAAGATAAGCTAATTTCCTACACAGTGCCTCCTGAGTTGTAGATATTTCTAAAATTGGGGTGCATTTATCTAGAGCAGTGATGGCCTACAAAGTTTTTCAAGCAGGTGGTAGTTTAAGTGATATCATCAAAGCAGCCGATTGGTCATCAGAATCAACCTTTTAAAATCCTTTTATATTAAACCTGGGGAACATATCGCAAAAGCCGTTATTGGATAAAATGTGTTAAGCTGTAAACGAACATAATATGAGCCTCCTGTCTGGAATAAAATTCAGAATTATCACAATGATAGTGATGCAAAATCACAGTTTTATTAAAGGTGGGAGGCAAGTATTATCCTGCCCTCCACATCTACTTGTTAATGTGTCTCTGTTTAGACCCTGAGGAGCCAGGCAACTCCTAGGCAGAACAGGGACATGTGAGTATGAGGGGAGTGTATACAGAGGAATGTGGTAAAGTGGTTTTGGGATACCGGGTGAAGTAGTATGGGGTAGATGGGTGGGCTAGTATAAATAGGTAGCCATCTTACATGAGAGCAGCCATTATAATTATCAGTTGGAAACAGCTTGGCAATTGCTGGTTGTGCTCTTGTTCTACCTGCTTTCCAAGTACTGTTTGCGGCCATGGTCGGTATGGATATTGAAGCTGTCCTCTCCACCCTCAGGGCTGAGGCCTTACAAGATGGGGGTCTGCACCTGCAGGCTCAGCTGGCTCATCTTCAGGCCTCCATCGATACATGGGATAAACTTACGCACGAACAGTTTATTTGTTAGTTTTCGTATGTTGTTTACTCCCGAAAGAGACCGACTGCACAGCTTGATTTCATGGACCCTTTTTGGGCAGGCTCCTCGTGTGCGGTCGGTCTAAACTATACCCCGGTGGCGTTTCGGCTGCATTCATGGGATCTGAGCGCTTTTCGGATATGTTGGGCGCTCAGATCCAGGCAATCCGGGGATATAGGACTTGAGGGGGTACCTTGTTGTTAACTGTATTTTTGGGGTGTTCTTAATTTATATGTCGTGGACCTGAGAGTTAATATAATTATGTTGTTTATTTTATCTCAGTCTACTCTCAGGTCCAGTGGGGAATGCCCCTGAAATGTGTATCCGGAAACCCTGGCATGGGGATTCACATAGATATTCACCCCCAGAGCTGAGTGTCGTCCAGTTGCTGGGGATGAGGTGGGAGATTCCTGGATTATTTTACTGTGTTTGGCTGTCCCCTTGGAGTACTTTACTTGTTCCAGAGGATATTTTGGAGTAACCAGCAGAGGAGAGTCACTGCTAGAGGTCTGCAACATGGAACAGGGTAAGTTTCAGCTGATTCACCATTTGTCCTACCCATTCGGGGGTTCGGTGAATAGTGATATTGATGAGGAGTTGTATAGGGTCTTGTACGCGTCCTTTGACGCGGTGGTTCAGATGGTCTGGGTGGCGGATCCAGGGGCTCTTATGGCAAAAGCGGATATTGAAGCTGCCTTTCGGCTGCTCCCAGTGCACCTGGACTGCCATCACCTATTGGGTTGTTTCTTCCAGGACAGTTATTACGTGGACTTGTGTCTACCCATGGGTTGTTCGATTTCCTGCTCCTATTTCAAATGTATTAGTACGTTCCTGGAATGGGTAGTGCGGATGAGACAGCATGTAACTCTCTGTTGCATTATTTGGATAATGTGTTGGTCCTGCTGGTTCGATTGTGTTCTTCGAACTCTGGAATCAGTTTCCTGGTTCTTCGGGGTCCCCCTGGCCCCAAACAAAGACGCTGGGTCCTTCCACCTGTCTGAGCTTCTTGGGGATTGAGATTGATTTGATTGCTGTGGAATGTCATTTGTTGGAGGAAAAAGTGTCAGACCTGTGCAGCCTGGTCTCTGAAACTGGGTCCCTCAAGAAGATTCAGTTGCGACAACTGCAGTCGCTCTTGCTCTATGGGATGGATTTTTAATATCAGCTTGGCAGCCATGACCGCAGGGGTGGAGCGCCCTCATCTTGGTTGGTTTGGTTCCTCTTCTTGGTGAATTTTAGTGGTCGGTTGTATTGGCAGGCGCCTGAGGTGTCCAAAGCCAAGCTCCATCTTTTCACAGATGCCGCAGGTGTGGTGGGGTTTCAGGGCCATTTTGGGGCCCACTGGTGTGCCGAATCTTGGCCGGAATCTTGGCATTCGGCGGAGTTGACTAAGAACTTGGCTTTCTTGGAGTTTTTCCCTATCGTGGTGGTAGTTGAGCTCTGGGGTGATCTCCTCAGGAATCGTAGGGCAGTCTTCCATTGTGATAATTCGAGGGTGGTGCTGGCAATTAACAAGTTGTCAGCTTCTTCCCCTCCAGTGGTTCGGCTTCTGCAGCGACTAGTACTGCGCTGCTTGATTCTGAATGTATATTCTATGGCTATGCCGGGGTTGCTAATGTTACAGCGGATGCTCTTTATCGTTTTCAGTTGCGGGAATTCCAGACGGCAGCGACTGGGGCGGACGAGGTGGGTTTTCCATGCCCAGAAGATCTGTGGGGCCTTGGGCTTACCGAATAATGTTTTAGATCCGGGGTTCGGTCTCTGAGTCTACTTGGCAGCGTTATGGTAAGGCATGGAGTGAGTGGATCGAATTCGAGAGGCGGCTCTGTGGTTTTTCGGTCAGATGGTGAGCGTGTGCAAGGTTTGTTACAGTTAATTTGGTTCTGGGAAGCCTTGGGCTGTTCCTCCTTGGCTGTGTCTGGTAAGTTGTCTGAGCTGAGCTTTTGGTTTAAGCTCACAAGGGTTTTGGACAACACTTAGTTTCGGACATCAAGGGGCCCAAGCTTTCCGATTCTCGAAGGCCGGTTTCAAGCGCTCTTATGGTGGGCTTGCTCACTGTTCTTCCCCATTTGAATTGGTGTTGTATCGGTTAGCATTCTCCTTTGCCTTTTCAGGGCCAAGTGGGTGGGCTAGCTCATGAGTCCATCCAAAATGGCTCCTGGAGGTTTATTTGGGGTTGTTTTTAGCAAAGCAGATGCAGTGAGGTTTTTGATTTGCAAGTCCTAGATGGATGTTCTTGGGTCATGTAACAAAGAATCACTGGCTCTATGGTCTGTACTTTGCCATGTCTTCATGCTTCTGTGAGGTTCACACAGCAGGCATGGGTTCTTTGTTGGTTCACGGGGATAAAGTTTCTTATCTTGGTTCCAATTTATCAAGGTATTCTGCATGGCTTTGGAGGTTTGGGGCTGCCTAGTGCAGAGTTTAGGGGGGGCACTCCTTTTGTATAGGGGCTGCTGCTGAGGCTTCATGCCTGGGGTTGGCTGAGGAAGTTATCAAAAGAATTGGGAGATGGTAATCTGGGAGGTTCTGATCATATGTTCTGTAATGGATCACCTGGCGCCCTGACTGGGCACCTCCACAAACAGATGCTTCCTAGCTGACGCTGAGGAAGCACCGCACCGGAAACCACAAGCACCGTAGACTCCACAACCGCCGTAACTTACCTGGGATCTCGCTGTCTTCCTCCAACCCTGGACATCGAGGACCGTGTGGGAAAGACCTCTCCTACTTCAGAGAGCGTAGCAGGAACAGCTCTTACAAGAGCTAGTGATTAGAACCCAAAGGAGTATAAGGAGTATAGCAATCCCCAGTGTGAACATAGCAGTTCCCCTCCAATCACGAGACAAGGCTACATGTTGAGGGTTAAGCAGGAACTCAGTTTTAAAGGAGGCACACTGGCCTTTTTTGCAAGTTTCCCAACAAGGGTGACACAGGGACACAAAGTTAACAAACCAATAAAAACAGAGTTATACTTTGAGACACTCTCATACAGTATACACAATCCCTCCCCTCTGCCTGGGAGATAATTAAGGCAGATAATGCATTAACTTAATTATCTCCAGGCAGAAAAAACACATTTTTATAAAGTCCCATAAGTACCCCAAAACACAAAACATTCCCTGGTAGCCCTGATCTGGGTGAACAACATATCCAAAAATCACCCAGATCAGATCAGGGGTTCAGAAATTTTATGGAAGTCATAGTTTTGCCAAGGCGCAGGCATGATCCCATGCCCAAAACAGTTCCATAGAATCGCGGCTAAGTGCCACTGGAGGACCAACCATGAACCGCGAGGTTTTCAGGCTGAAAAAAGTTCCAGGGCATTCACGGCTAAGTCCCCCTGAAGTCTATCCGCGGTTTTGGTCCATGCAAACAAGATGGTCGCCACCACGTGTTCGAATGTCGGCCACTTCGACTGTTCGGGAGTTTGAAGCGCCACTTCAAAAGTTCAAACTGTGGCCATAAATATCCAAAAGGCACGAACAGTGATTTTATCACAGGGGCCATAGTCAAGAACTTTCGCCACATGTTAGTCCAACGGGACTGATTCTGTTTCCCCTTTTGTCTTTGTAGGTGCTGGAAAGCGAGTATGGGTCATCGGCCATTCCAATATACATTGGGCACGACAGCGGGCTGTTGGTTTGTTACCCGGGAGATGCGTTGGGAGCGCCTGATGCCTGAATTGGTCCGTTTGTCCAGCCTACTCGGTGTTCCCGATATAATTCTGATACATGCTGAGGGAAACGATCTTGGCACTATTCCGGTGTGGGATCTGGGGGAGATGATCCAGAAGAATTTGGCTGAGCTGTGGCTCAGATTTCCGAAGGTGTGTCTTGTGTGGTCCAAGGTGCTATCTCGGAATTATTGGAGGGGGCAAGAGACCCCAGGGCTCTTGAACAGAGCAGAATTAAACTGAATAAGCGGGTTTTGAGGTTTGAGAAAAGAATGGGGGGGTTCACGGTGCATCACCGCATCTTTGAGCGTAACGCAGCAATTTATTTTAGGAGTGATGGGGTCCACCTGACGGAGGTCTTTTTAAAACTATTCCTAATTTAGTACCAAAGCACTACCATACAAGAAAAGAAAAAATAGATTTTAAAAAGGGGGGGATAGTCTTTATCCATTTCATAAGACTGGACCTCCATGGTGTCTTCTGTTACTTATATAGGTAATACTGGCACCCCATGATGTCTTTATCTATATCCATAATACTGGTTCTACATGGTGCTTTTATCTATATCCATAATATTGGACCTACGTGGTGTCTTCATCTATATCCATAATACTGGACCACCATGGTGACTTTATTTTTATATCTAGAATACTTGTCCTCCATGTTGACCTCGATTGTTTAGATCTATAATACTAGACCTCCATGATGTCTTTGTCTATATCTATATTACTGGACAACCATGGTGTCTTCATCAATTTCATTAATACAGAACTTACATGGTGTCTTGTATTGTCTATATCAATAATATTGGACTTTCATGGTGTCTTTGTCTGTATCCATAATATTGGCCATCCACTGTCTTTTATTGTCAATTTCCATAATGCTGGACCTCTGTGGTGTCTTCATTGATATCCATAAGACTAGAACTCCATGGTGTGTCTATGTATATCTATAATATTGGACTTGCATGGAGTTTTTATTTATATCCATAATATGAGACTTCCATTATGTCTTTGACTATATTCATAATACTGGTCATCCATGGTGTCTTTGTCTATATCCATAATACTAGCCCTCCACTGTGTCTTTTATTATCAATATCCATAATGCTGGACCTCTATTGTGTCATCTATTGTCTTTATCCATAATACTGGACCACCCTGTTATCTTCATTGATATGCATAATACTGGAATTTAATGGTGTGTCTATGTATATCTATAATATTGGACCTGTGTGACGTTTTTATCTATATCCATAAAATGAAACTTTCATTGTATCTTTGTCTATATCCATAATATATTCTCTCCACAAAGTATTTTATTGTCTATAACCATAATACTGAACCTCCATGATGTCTTATATAGTCTATATCCATAATACTGGCCCTTCATGGTGTCTTCTATTGTCTATATCCATAAGAATGTACCTTTATTCTGTCTTCTATTGTCTATATCCATAAGAATGGACCTTCATGATGCCTTCTGTTGTCTATATATCCAGATTACTTCACCTCCATAGTGTCTACATCTATATCGCTGGACATTCAATATGCTTTATATTGTCTATACCTATAATATGGACCTTTATTTGTAAAAAATAAAATAAAATAAAAAAATATTGGTCTTCATGGTGTCTTCCATGATATACTCTCTAATATGGGATCTGCATGGAGTTATTACAACATACATAATAGTTGATGTTGTAAGATGAGAAAGACTGGAGTTAAACTGAGCTCAAAGGGCCAGTCTCACCTCTACAACACCTTAACCTGTACATTCTGTCATTAAGCAAAATGTGATATCTGAACCAGTGGGTGCTCCATTGAATATTGTTGTAGAGTCCTTTCATGTAGGTACAAGTATTACATAATGGTGAAAAATGGTGCTGCAACATATATTGATCGTGCTACGTATGTTGTGGTTTCCATTTGCTTTACACGTTGTATGGATTTGAACCATACAGAGTTAGATTTGTATATGTGTTGTATGTGCAATGTTTGCATGACTGTGTGTGCTATCAGTGTAACTTGCAATGTGGGTGCTATGGGTGTACCACGTGATGTAGGATTTGTGTAGGTTCTGCAGTGCTATGGGTGTAACACATGATTTTGTAAAAGAGTAAGATATGCGTGGCAAGGTGTTATGTGGGTTTTGTATACGAGTGAAGGATGAGTGGCAAGGGTTTTGTGTACGAGTGATGGATGCGTGGCAAGGTGTTATGTGGGTTTTGTATACGAGTGATGGATGCGTGGCAAGTAGTTATGTGGGTTTTGTATAAGAGTGATGGATGCGTGGCAAGGTGTTATGTGGGTTTTGTATACGAGTGATGGATGCTTGGCAGAGTGACATATACAGAAGGAAACAGTATTAGAATGAGAGATTGCAGCACTAGCAGAGTTGAGTTAGAAGACAATTAATGGAGTAGATGGACCAAGATGTTGTTTGTTAATAACTGCTAATTGTTTGTGAATATGGTGTCTCTTGTTACTATAGAAGAGGAACTTACAGAGTGGCATGAAGCAAGATGAGCAATGTGTTGGAATGTTGTACAGAAGATGCTAATCCTTTCAGTGATCAGTTCACACTGTGCACCTTTCCAATAATTTAATACTGGATCTCCAACCCCTACAAACCAGCCTAGCAGTTCCCCTGATCCCTATATTATGCTTCAATCTCCCACTGTGATACTGATTGGAGGTTTTCCCCCAGACAATGGTCCAAGGGTGAAAAGTTCTTACCTAAAAAGAAGATGGTTTGTTTTCGAGCCGATTTTGCTTCGGAAGAGCTGCTCCTAGTCATTTCAGCACCCCCCACGTAGCCTTTAACAGTCACAGTCCCTTTCTTGGTGGCCATCAAGACGATCATCATCCTGCGACACATGAAGGCCACAGAGCCCAGTACCACGATGTAGACACAGAAGGCTGAGAAGACACTGGCCTGAAAGGCTGGCCATCTGTTGGAGAGGTTGGTGCACAAAGTTATATTAGAAGCAGTAACCAGGTTACTAGTGGGGACCAGTGTGTTGGTACTTTGAGATGTCCAGCTGCAGTTTGAATGCTGACCTGCTGTAGGGGTGAGTGGATATTCTGATCCCATAGTAAAAAGAAGAGGAACGGCTACACACAGCGAACTTAGCCAGGCCAAAGCGATAAGCAGGTAGCTAGTCTTGGAGGCAGACAGGACCTGGAAGCGGAAAGGATGGCAGATAGCAGTGTATCTCTCCAGGCTGAGGGTGGCCACATGTAGGATGGTGGCATAGCTACAGGCCTCCAGGAGGAAGGAGTACAGTTTGCAGGCCATGTCCCCTGGGCTAGAAGAGAAGGGCAACCAGACCCCCCATACCAACTCCACTGGCAGTCCAACAATGAGCAGCAACAGGTCTGAGCAGGCCAAGCTCACCATGTGGCGACTGACTGGTGGCTGGAGGTAGCCCCGGGTGCGAAGCACTGAGCATACCCGAATTGTTAAGGAATTGCCCAACAGCCCAGCAACCAAGAGAAGCCCATACAGGACTGTGAGAGTCACCTTCACCCCGAGCCGCACCTCAAACTCAGGGATATGAGAGGAGTCAATGCGCTGGGCACAACTGGGCAGCTCGTCCATCATCACTCACTAAAGGGCACTCACGCTCAGGGACACTATCTCTCAGGCACTCTCACTGTGGGAATAACACTCAGTGACAATTGGAGAGACAATCACAATGAATTAAAGCACTCACACTCAGTGACACTCAGAGAGACATTCACAATGATTAAAGCATTCACACTCAGTGACACTCAGAGAGACACTCACAATGATTAAAGCATTCACACTCAGTGACACTCAGAGAGACACTCACAATGATTGAAGCACTCACACTCAGTGATACTCAGAGAGACACTCACAATGATTGAAGCACTCACACTCAGTGACACTCAGAGAGACACTCACAATGATTGAAGCACTCAGACTCAGTGACACTCAGAGAGATACTCACAATGATTGGAGCACTCACACTCAGTGACACTCAGAGAGACACTCACAATGATTGGAGCACTCGCACTCAGAGAGACACTCACAATGATTGAAGCACTCACACTCAGTGACACTCAGAGAGACACTCACAATGATTGAAGCACTCACACTCAGAGAGACACTCACAATGATTGAAGCACTCACACTCAGTGACACTCAGAGAGATACTCACAATGATTGGAGCACTCACACTCAGTGACACTCAGAGAGACACTCACAATGATTGGAGCACTCACACTCAGAGAGACACTCACAATGATTGAAGCACTCACACTCCGTGACACTCAGAGAGACACTCACAATGATAGGAGCACTCACACTCAGTGACACTCAGAGAGACACTCACAATGATTGGAGCACTCACACTCAGAGAGACACTCAGAGAGATACTCACAATGATTGGAGCACTCACACTCAGTGACACTCAGAGAGACACTCACAATGATTGGAGCACTCACACTCAGAGAGACACTCACAATGATTGAAGCACTCACACTCAGTGACACTCAGAGAGATACTCACAATGATTGGAGCACTCACACTCAGTGACACTCAGAGAGACACTCACAATGATTGAAGCACTCACACTCCGTGACACTCAGAGAGACACTCACAATGATAGGAGCACTCACACTCAGAGAGACACTCAGAGAGACACTCACAATGTTTGAAGCACTCACACTCAGTGACACTCACTCAAAGGGCCTGATAACATTAATTGAAGTCAGTCTCTCGAGAGGGGACTCCACCTCATACAGACCGGGGCTGGCAATAACCAAGTCCGGGCTCACACTCGGCACTCACTCAGTCCGGGCTCACACTCAGCACTCACTCAGTCCGGGCTCACACTCGGCACTCACTCAGTCCGGGCTCACACTCAGCACTCACTCAGTTCGGGCTGCCAGTCGGCACTCAGTCCGGGCTGCCAGTCGGCACTCACTCAGTCCGGGCTGACACTCAGCACTCACTCAGTCCGGGCTCTGTTAGTAAATCATTTCCCAAGAGGCCACAGAGTGATTCATCTGATAGAAATTCCAGATAATGTAACTATGTCACACCTCCCACACTATAACATACAATATAATACAATGTGATATAATGTAATTATGTCACACCTCCCACACTATAACATACAATATAATATAATACAATGTGATATAATATAATGTAACTATGTCACACCTCCCACACTATAACATACAATATAATATAATACAATGTGATATAATATAATGTAACTATGTCACACCTCCCACACTATAACATACAATATAATATAATACAATGTGATATAATATAATGTAACTATGTCACACCTCCCACACTATAACATACAATATAATATAATACAATGTGATATAATGTAACTATGTAACACCTCCCACACTATAACATACATATAATATAATACAATGTGATATAATATAATGTAACTATGTCACACCTCCCACACTATAACATACAATATAATATAATACAATGTGATATAATATAATGTAACTATGTCACACCTCCCACACTATAACATACAATATAATATAATACAATGTGATATAATATAATGTAACTATGTCACACCTCCCACACTATAACATACATATAATATAATACAATGTGATATAATGTAACTATGTCACACCTCCCACACTATAACATACAATATAAATAATACAATGTGATATAATATAATGTAACTATGTCACACCTCCCACACTATAACATACCATATAATATAATACAATGTGATATAATATAATGTAACTATGTCACACCTCCCACACTATAACATACAATATAATATAATACAATGTGATATAATATAATGTAACTATGTCACACATCCCACACCATAACATACAATATAATATAATACAATGTGATATAATATAATGTAACTATGTCACACCTCCCACACTATAACATACAATATAATATAATGCAATGTGATATAATGTAACTATGTCACACCTCCCACACTATAACATACAATATAATATAATACAATGTGATATAATATAATGTAACTATGTCACACCTCCCACACTATAACATACAATATAATATAATACAATGTGATATAATATAATGTAACTATGTCACACCTCCCACACTATAACATACAATATAATATAATACAATGTGATATAATATAATGTAACTATGTCACACCTCCCACACTATAACATACAATATAATATAATACAATGTGATATAATATAATGTAACTATGTAACACCTCCCACGCTATAACATACAATATAATATAATACAATGTGATATAATATAATGTAACTATGTCACACCTCCCACGCTATAACATACCATATAATATAATACAATGTGATATAATATAATGTAACTATGTCACACCTCCCACACTATAACATACAATATAATATAATACAATGTGATATAATGTAATGTAACTATGTCACACCTCCCACACTATAACATACAATATAATATAATACAATGTGATATAATATAATGTAACTATGTAACACCTCCCACACTATAACATACAATATAATATAATACAATGTGATATAATATAATGTAACTATGGCACACCTCCCACACTATAACATACAATATAATATAATACAATGTGATATAATATAATGTAACTATGTCACACCTCCCACACTATAACATACAATATAATATAATACAATGTGATATAATATAATGTAGATATGTCACACCTCCCACGCTATAACATACCATATAATATAATACAATGTGATATAATGTAACTATGTCACACCTCCCACACTATAACATACAATATAATATAATACAATGTGATATAATATAATGTAACTATGTCACACCTCCCACACTATAACATACAATATAATATAATACAATGTGATATAATATAATGTAACTATGTCACACCTCCTACACTATAACATGCAATATAATATAATACAATGTGATATAATGTAACTATGTAACACCTCACACACTATAACATAATACAATGTGATATAATATAATGTAACTATGTCACACCTCCCACACTATAACATACAATATAATATAATACAATGTGATATAATATAATGTAACTATGTCACACCTCCCACACTATAACATACAATATAATATAATACAATGTGATATAATATAATGTAACTATGTCACACCTCCCACACCATAACATACAATATAATATAATGCAATGTGATATAATATAATGTAACTATGTCACACCTCCCACACTATAACATACAATATAATATAATGCAATGTGATATAATATAATGTAACTATGTCACACCTCCCACACTGTAACATACAATATAATATAATACAATGTGATATAATATAATGTAACTATGTCACACCTCCCACACTATAACATACAATATAATATAATACAATGTGATATAATATAATGTAACTATATCACACCTCCCACACTATAACATACAATATAATATAATACAATGTGATATAATGTAACTGTCACACCTCCCACACTATAACATACAATATAATATAATACAATGTGATATAATATAATGTAACTATGTAACACCTCCACACTATAACATACAATATAATATAATACAATGTGATATTATATTGTAACTATGTCACACCTCCCACACTATAACATACAATATAATATAATACAATGTGATATAATGTAACTATGTCACACCTCCCACACTATAACATACAATATAATATAATACAATGTGATATAATGTAACTATGTCACACCTCCCACACTATAACATACAATATAATATAATACAATGTGATATAATATAATGTAACTATGTCACACCTCCCACACTATAACATACAATATAATACAATGTGATATAATGTAATTATGTCACACCTCCCACACTATAACATACAATATAATATAATACAATGTGATATAATGTAACTATGTCACACCTCCCACACTATAACATACAATATAAAATAATACAATGTGATATAATATAATGTAACTATGTCACACCTCCCACACTATAACATACAATATAATATAATACAATGTGATATAATATAATGTAACTATGTCACACCTCCCACACTATAACATACAATATAATATAATACAATGTGATATAATATAATGTAACTGTATCACACCTCCCACGCTATAACATACAATATAATATAATACAATGTGATATAATGTAACTATGTCACACCTCCCACACTATAACATACAATATAATATAATACAATGTGATATAATATAATGTAACTATGTCACACCTCCTACACTATAACATACAATATAATATAATACAATGTGATATAACACCTCACAATAATTATGTGTAATATAATGCAATGTGATATAATATAATGTAACTATGTCACACCTCCCACACTATAACATACAATATAATATAATGCAATGTGATATAATATAATGTAACTATGTCACACCTCCCACACTATAACATACAATATAATATAATACAATGTGATATAATATAATGTAACTATGTCACACCTCCCACACCATAACATACAATATAATATAATGCAATGTGATATAATATAATGTAACTATGTCACACCTCCCACACTATAACATACAATATAATATAATGCAATGTGAAATAATATAATGTAACTATGTCACACCTCCCACACTGTAACATACAATATAATATAATACAATGTGATATAATATAATGTAACTATGTCACACCTCCCACACTATAACATACAATATAATATAATACAATGTGATATAATGTAACTATGTCACACCTCCCACACTATAACATACAATATAATATAATACAATGTGATATAATGTAACTATGTCACACCTCCCACACTATAACATACAATATAATATAATACAATGTGATATAATATAATGTAACTATGTCACACCTCCCACACTATAACATACAATATAATATAATACAATGTGATATAATATAATGTAACTATGTCACACCTCCCACACTATAACATACAATATAATACAATGTGATATAATGTAATTATGTCACACCTCCCACACTATAACATACAATATAATATAATACAATGTGATATAATGTAACTATGTCACACCTCCCACACTATAACATACAATATAATATAATACAATGTGATATAATATAATGTAACTATGTCACACCTCCCACACTATAACATACAATATAATATAATACAATGTGATATAATATAATGTAACTATGTCACACCTCCCACACTATAACATACAATATAATATAATACAATGTGATATAATATAATGTAACTGTATCACACCTCCCACGCTATAACATACAATATAATATAATACAATGTGATATAATGTAACTATGTCACACCTCCCACACTATAACATACAATATAATATAATACAATGTGATATAATATAATGTAACTATGTCACACCTCCCACACTATAACATACAATATAATATAATACAATGTGATATAATATAATGTAACTGTATCACACCTCCCACGCTATAACATACAATATAATACAATGTGATATAATGTAACTATGTCACACCTCCCACACTATAACATACAATATAATATAATACAATGTGATATAATATAATGTAACTATGTCACACCTCCCACACTATAACATACAATATAATATAATACAATGTGATATAATATAATGTAACTATGGCACACCTCCCACACTATAACATACAATATAATATAATACAATGTGATATAATATAATGTAACTATGTCACACCTCCCACACTATAACATACAATATAATATAATACAATGTGATATAATATAATGTAACTATGTCACACCTCCCACACTATAACATACAATATAATATAATACAATGTGATATAATATAATGTAACTATGGCACACCTCCCACACTATAACATACAATATAATATAATACAATGTGATATAATATAATGTCACTATGTCACACCTCCCACACTATAACATACAATATAATATAATACAATGTGATATAATATAATGTAACTATGTCACACCTCCTACACTATAACATACAATATAATATAATACAATGTGATATAATATAATGTAACTATGTCACACCTCCCACACTATAACATACAATATAATATAATACAATGTGATATACTATAATGTAACTATGTCACACCTCCCACGCTATAACATACAATATAATATAATACAATGTTGTGACAGACCCATCTGTCTGGATTACAAATGCTTGGTTCGCCTGTTTTGCCGGTTACATGAATTTCCCCATTCGTATGCTTTATTCAAGGGAATGTCGGTTTTGTTGAACGAAACTACCGAACGGACGGCCACCCAGAAGAGAAGTGTGCTGCTGGTTAACCTATTGATCCCAATTAGAACGTTGCGGTTAACCATAGACACTTCTCAATTAAAACCGAATGCCGGGTGGTCGTCGTTCGTATGTCGACCACGAGGCGGCGGCCATTTTGTCCATGCGAACGACCAGCGGTGTTCGATTATTTCATGGATCGGAAAACGGACACTTTTTCAGCCGAACACCGCTGAAGCCGTCGACCTCTCCTTCTCAATCGACAAAAGTATACGAATGCCAGCCGTTCGGGAGATTCAACCACACGAATGGACTTAACCCAGATAGCCGTCCCATGGAGTCAATCGCATACCGACGAACTGAAAGAGATTTTGACTCCATGGCGATTGAACTGTGCGAATGGGATCTGAGCGCTATTCTCCAATAATGTGCCCTCAGATCCAGGCTATCTGGGGATATTCGATACGAATGTAATATGTTCAGCAGTTATGAAGTTATGGATTTTCATGTGTTTTGTGACTTGTGTTTAAAATGGCGATTGCCTCTGCTCGGGGAGATAATTGAGTTACTTCCCAATTATCCCTCGAGCAGAGGGGAGGGAACTGTGATGCATGCTGGGAATATTGTGGGGATGTATGTCCAAAATGTCCCCATGTCCTTCTGTAATTTCAGTCTCCCATTTGGTCCCCTAGGGGAGTGTCCACCAAGTGGGAGACCTGCATAAATACCGGGCAGGTAGCCCCCAATAAATCAGTTCGTGTTTTACCCTCAAATCGGAGCTTGGTCTCGTTATTGGGGGGATTTTATTACCGGCGCTTAGAGACTGCTTATTGGAATTCTTTGCCGCTTGGGAGGTATTAGCGTTCGGCTAATATTGGCAGTTCGTGGATTTGGAGCTCGCGAAGGGAAAGAGCCGTACAGGTACCGTTCGGGAGTTTGGAGTGTTCCCTAGCTGGCGGTTCGCATGGTTTTACAATACACGCTACCAGCCTACATTATTGCGAACGGGGAGCATTCACTAAACGGCGGTTTGTGCCTTTATTACTGGAGGTACCGTAACAAATGTGATATAATATAATGTAACTATGTAACACCTCCCACGCTATAACATACAATATAATATAATACAATGTGATGTAATATAATGTAACTATGTAACACCTCCCACGCTATAACATACAATATAATATAATACAATGTGATATAATATAATGTAACTATGTCACACCTCCCACGCTATAACATACCATATAATATAATACAATGTGATATAATATAATGTAACTATGTCACACCTCACACACTATAACATACAATATAATATAATACAATGTGATATAATGTAATGTAACTATGTCACACCTCCCACACTATAACATACAATATAATATAATACAATGTGATATAATATAATGTAACTATGTAACACCTCCCACACTATAACATACAATATAATATAATACAATGTGATATAATATAATGTAACTATGGCACACCTCCCACACTATAACATACAATATAATATAATACAATGTGATATAATATAATGTAACTATGTCACACCTCCCACACTATAACATACAATATAATATAATACAATGTGATATAATATAATGTAGATATGTCACACCTCCCACGCTATAACATACCATATAATATAATACAATGTGATATAATGTAACTATGTCACAACTCCCACACTATAACATACAATATAATATAATACAATGTGATATAATATAATGTAACTATGTCACACCTCCCACACTATAACATACAATATAATATAATACAATGTGATATAATATAATGTAACTATGTCACACCTCCTACACTATAACATGCAATATAATATAATACAATGTGATATAATGTAACTATGTAACACCTCACACACTATAACATAATACAATGTGATATAATATAATGTAACTATGTCACACCTCCCACACTATAACATACAATATAATATAATACAATGTGATATAATATAATGTAACTATGTCACACCTCCCACACTATAACATACAATATAATATAATACAATGTGATATAATATAATGTAACTATGTCACACCTCCCACACCATAACATACAATATAATATAATGCAATGTGATATAATATAATGTAACTATGTCACACCTCCCACACTATAACATACAATATAATATAATGCAATGTGAAATAATATAATGTAACTATGTCACACCTCCCACACTGTAACATACAATATAATATAATACAATGTGATATAATATAATGTAACTATGTCACACCTCCCACACTATAACATACAATATAATATAATACAATGTGATATAATATAATGTAACTATATCACACCTCCCACACTATAACATACAATATAATATAATACAATGTGATATAATGTAACTGTCACACCTCCCACACTATAACATACAATATAATATAATACAATGTGATATAATATAATGTAACTATGTAACACCTCACACATTATAACATACATTATATTATATCACATTGTATTATATTATATTGTAACTATGTCACACCTCCCACACTATAACATACAATATAATGAATTTTATTATATCATTGTATTATATTATATTGTATTTATAATTAATAGGAAATATGTGATATAAAACAATATAATATAATACAATTAATGATATAATATAATATGGTTATAATGTGTGGGATGTTACATAGTTACATTATATTATATCACATTGTATTATATTATATTGTATGTTATAGTGTGTAGGTGTGACATAGTTACATTATATCACATTGTATTATATTATATTGTATGTTATAGTGTGGGAGGTGTGACATAGTTACATTATATCACATTGTATTATATGTCCTCCCACACTATAACATACAATATAATATAATACAATGTGATATAATATAATGTAACTATGTCACACCTCCCACACTATAACATACAATATAATACAATGTGATATAATGTAATTATGTCACACCTCCCACACTATAACATACAATATAATATAATACAATGTGATATAATGTAACTATGTCACACCTCCCACACTATAACATACAATATAAAATAATACAATGTGATATAATATAATGTAACTATGTCACACCTCCCACACTATAACATACAATATAATATAATACAATGTGATATAATATAATGTAACTATGTCACACCTCCCACACTATAACATACAATATAATATAATACAATGTGATATAATATAATGTAACTATGTCACACATCCCACACTATAACATACAATATAATATAATACAATGTGATATAATATAATGTAACTATGTCACACCTCCCACACTATAACATACAATATAATATAATACAATGTGATATAATATAATGTAACTATGTCACACCTCCCACACTATAACATACAATATAATATAATACAATGTGATATAATATAATGTAACTATGTCACACCTCCCACACTATAACATACAATATAATATAATACAATGTGATATAATATAATGTAACTATGTCACACCTCCCACACTATAACATACAATATAATATAATACAATGTGATATAATATAATGTAACTATGTCACACCTCCCACACTATAACATACAATATAATATAATACAATGTGATATAATATAATGTAACTGTATCACACCTCCCACGCTATAACATACAATATAATATAATACAATGTGATATAATGTAACTATGTCACACCTCCCACACTATAACATACAATATAATATAATACAATGTGATATAATATAATGTAACTATGTAACACCTCACACATTATAACATACATTATATTATATCACATTGTATTATATTATATTGTAACTATGTCACACCTCCCACACTATAACATACAATATAATATAATACAATGTGATATAATGTAACTATGTCACACCTCCCACACTATAACATACAATATAATATAATACAATGTGATATAATGTAACTATGTAACACCTCACACACTATAGTTAGGCTCAGAGTACTCTGATTGGTGGATTAAGTAACCAGAGTGTTATGAGTTGTGGCGAAATTAATCTCGCCACTTGTGCTTGGAGAGGACTACTTGCCAGCCTCTTGCCATGTGATTATGGTCCCTGGGAGGTTTGGCCCTTTAAATATTTGATTTGGGCCAATGGATTTATATTGTACAGTTCATTCGACAGTTCGACAATTCGAATGGTTGTTGTTTGTCTGTTTGAACTGACTTTAACATGGGAAATAGTCAAACTTGACTTATATCTATCTCCCGAATGGCTGAACGGATTCAAATGATTTTTGGGTATGTTTATATTTAAAGTATGCTGATTCTGAATATGTATGTATATTTTTAAATATGATGCATATTTTTAAAGTTACAGTATATGTATAAAAAGTGTATTTTTCCTGCCTGTGATAAATTACATTAACCCATTGTGTTCAGTAATTATATCACAGGCAGAGGGAGGGATTGTATGTTGGTGCTGGGTGTGTTTTACGGTTTTCCTGTAAATGATTGGTTGTCCTGTGTCCCACCCTGTGGGATGTCCCCTTGCATGGGGACCTGCATAAAAGCCAGTGTGTGGTCATTAAAAGATCAGTTCATCTTGTACCTTTCTTGAAGCCTTGGCTCATGTTTGGGGGATTGGAGAAACTAGACTCTGGGGATTGCTATAATCACTATACTCCCCAGGGTATGATCACTAAGCTCTGCTAAGAGCTTGTTCCTGTTCCTGCTCTCTGGGGAAAGAGAGGTTAACCCACTGGAAGCTGGATCCTGGCCTTGGGTCCAGGGTGGGTGAGAGACGGCGAGACCCCGGCACAGCTGCATCACTGGAAGTGGGGTCTGCAGTGCTGATGGTGTCAGTTGGAGTGCTTGGAATCCTCAGCGAGCACTAGGAGCATCGATTGGCTGATGTACTCAGTCGGAGTGCCAGCAGTCCGTCACATGAGTCAAATTATACAGCGTGGGAACATTGAGATAAGTAACAACACCACAATAAAGAGCATGGCACAAACTTCTATCCCCTAGAAATAACCGAAGGGACGTTCAGGGTAAACCCACACAACCAGTCCTGATATGAAACCCAGCTAACAATCTCTGATCACTGACCCAATCAGGGTCACTGCTCCATTGCCCCTGTGGGTGCCCGAAAAAATGGCTACACGCATGAGCCCATGGGAAATTAAAAGTAAATAAAATTTTTTAAAAAAGATATTGAAAGTATATGAGTCAGACACCCGACAATGCCATGGAATGAGCCAACACCTAACTGCCCGAATAAACACAGAACTTAGAGCTCAACAGCCACTACATGGGAGATACCCCCATCTCTCACCCCCAAGGTGTGGACTCTCCGCACCAGATCCTCACGAGAGGAACACCCGATCACCCCATCCAAGTTACTCATCCCCCCATCATTTCAATACCTAACCATACCCCCCTCAACCACTCCAAGGAGGAACAAAGAATAATGCATATACTTGCACATTTTCAAAAGACAGGTACCCACCAACTACTTAGCATCCATGCCAAAAGAATGACAAACGTTCCACCAAGCAGGCTCTCCCATTATACTAAATGGCTATGAAAATACAGTCACATAACACACGAGGATTGAACCAGCCACATAAGCGCCGTCTTCTTCTGGAGGCAGCAAAAAGGGATAAAACTGATGTCCTGTGTATACAGGAAATGCACTTCGTTAATAATAGAGTCCCCAAATTTGGCCTGGGTGAATACCCAACCCAATTCCATGCTACTCACTCCTCTAAATCAAAAGGGGTCTCGTTTTTAATACACCGCTCATTAACATTCGAACTGTTACAAATCCAGAAGGATACACCAGGGAGGTATATTGTCCTGCACTGTATGATAAATGATACAGAGCACGTGCTGGTGGGGATCTACAGCCCGAACACACACCAGAGAAACTTTCTACACAAAGTATTAGCCAGGATCCCCGCCACAACCTCGGGTGCTCTTGTCGTGTTTGGAGATATAAACAACGTACTCGACTCACATATAGACACAAATCTGCCGAACACATCTCCAAGACATTCAGCAACCAAAACACAAAGTAAGGCAATTACCAAACTTAAGTCTGAACACAATATATACGATGCCTGGAGAACACTCCACCCAACTGGTAGGGAATATACTTACACAAGTCATTCTCCAGGATATATCACATAATGGTGTCAGGAGCCTTGCTCCCAAGAACCACAAAGTGTTCAATTAGAGACATTGTGTGGTTGGACCACACGCCAGCCATGGTGTCCATCAGAGGCCAATTCCCACACAGGGGACAGGCGCCATGGCGCCTAAACGAATCTCTACTGCGAGACCCAGACTTTCTTTCTCAGCTGACACACAATCTAGAACAATATTTCCAAATCAATGACACCCCAGGCATGTCCCCCATCATCTTTTGGCAGGCCCACAAACCCACAATGAGAGGCCTTCTAATAAGTCGAGCATCCTATCTCAAGCGAACAAACGCACACGCAACGGCACCGGAAGACACCTACCTCAAAACAATAGAAATAGTAACAAAACAAATCAATGATATCCACCTAGCCAAAACAGCCTACTGTCACGGTTGCTAGTGTGGTCCAACAGGCAGAAACTATGTAAACATATACATACAAAAGGAAAGGAAAATAAAAGGACAGAGCGTAAACCGGACCTCAGAATGGCCGGACTAATACGCTAGAGATAAAGAATGGTCAAAGGGAAAGCCGAGGTCAAGGAAGCCAGAAATACTCAGATACCGTATAAACAAGCCAAGTCAGGGGAACCAGAATTCGCAATAATCAGGGAAAAGCCAAGATCAGGATACCAGGAAGTCAGATACACAAAGATAAATGCACTCTCAGGAACCAGGAACAGGAAGCCACGATAGGGCAAAGAACTGGAGTGAATTAGGGATTTAAATATCCCTCTCTGGGCTCTGATTGGTCAGAGGGTGACCTCTGACCCCAGAACGTGTGCGTGCGTTGACATCGTGACGTCACACGCACGTCCGTATAAATTTTAGAGGTGGAGCTTGTGATGCGCGCGACCACGTGGTAAGCGCCATCTTTGATTTGGGCATAACGCCCAGAAGACGCGGAGGAGCGGTTCTCGGCTTGCAGGTAAGCTCGCAATATCGTCGAGGTCGTGCCGGTCGGGCAAGGCTGCGTAATGCGGCGAGCCGGGAGCCGCAACACCTACACGCTTCAGCGACTAAAAATGAGATATTACTCCCGGGGCAACAAGGTGGGAAAAGCGTTAGTCACAATGCTAAAGAAAAAACAAACACAATCAAAGATCCCATATGTTAAGACACCCCTGGCACAGAGGAGTGTAACCGCCATTTAGTTGAATCCCCCCTCTTTAGTAATGCAGGCTCAATTCGTGTATACCTCAAACGCACGAACTGAAGCCAGGGGAATACGCCAATCTCCCAAACGGGATCCTCCAAACTCCCGAACAATAAATTCACGAATCGCGGCTAACAGCCGAACAAATATAATCTCCAAGCGGCTTACGTTTCCAGCAATCAGTCACTAACCGTGTGTAGTAAATCAACCCAATAACGAGACCAAGCTCCGCATTGAGGGTAAAACAAGAACTGGCTTTACTGTGGGCTACCCGTCCGTATTTATGCAGGTCTCCCACAATGCATTCTGGTTTCCTCCCCTCTGCCCGGGAGATAATTGAGAAGTAATTCAATTATCTCCCAGGACAGAGGCAAATCACCATTTTAAATGAAACATTAAAAATACATAAAAATAAGTAATTGTACAAATACCGAACATATTACATTCGTGCAACGTATCCCCAGATAGCCTGAATAGCGCTCAAATCCCATACGCACAGTTCAATCGCCATGGAGTCAAAGTCTTTTACAGGTCTTTCGGTATGTGATTGACTCCATGGGATGGATATCTGGGTTAAGTCCATTCGTATTATCCAAACTCCCGAACGGACAAGTGTTCGCATGCCTCGACGAATGAGAAGGGCGGTCTGGAGTTTCAGCGGTGTTCGGTAGAAAAAGTGTCCGTTTATAGTTCCATAGAATCTGCGCCGAACAACGCTGGTCTTTCTCGTGTTTTAAAATGGCCGCCGCATCGTGGTCGGCATACGAACGACGACCACCTTGCATTCGGTTATAATTGAGAGGTGTCTGCGGTTAACCACAACATTCTAAATGGGGCCAAAAGGTTAACCAGCAACACACTTCTCTTCTGGGTGGCCGTCCGTTCGGTAGTTTCATTCGGCATAAGTCCAAAAAGACAAATAGGGGAATACGGACAGGCAATTCCGCGAAGGGAGGCAAACTAGACAAACCAGCCACACCAGTCATACAGATGGATCTGTCACACCATACCTAATACCAGACTCAAAACAAAAAATATACAATCCCCAAGACATAAACAATGAAATGGCCTCCTTTTATCACAAATTATATAATCTAAATCAAGACGATACAACACCACCCTGCCAACAGAAACGGAGATAGCCAAATTTTAAAATCAGGTTCAATTGCCAAACCTGTCCACACGGAAAAAAATTACACTACAGGCTCCCATAACAAAACAAGAAATATTACAATAGCCTCCCTACCAATTGGGAAATCCCTGGGACCAGATGGCCTCACAGATTATTATTATAAAACATTCTCAGACATCTTAGCCCCACATTTGGAGACGGTCTTAAATCATATCATCCGTACTGGGGACATGCCAAAAGAGATGCTCATGATACATGTAGCAACCCTTCCTAAACCAGGAAAACCACGAAATAAAAGTCAGAAATGCGTCCAATATCCCTACTCAATACAGACAGCAAATTACTGGCGAATATATTTGCCAACAGGTTGTCCCAGATAATTCCCAATATCGTACATGCGGACCAAGTGGGGATTGTGAGTGGACGGCAGGGGTGAGCTGCGGAGGGGGTGGGGGCTCCCCCAGTGTGATGCTCTCACTGGACACAGAAAAAGTGTTTGACAGGCAACACTGGCGCTTCCTCCTCGCGGTCCTAGGGAAATTTCAGTTTCCCCCACAGTTCATCTCCTAATATTGTTCATATATTCGCACCCATCAGCCCAGGTAGTGAACGGCGGATTCTCGTCTGACAACTTCACCATCTCAAACGGCTCCAGACAGGGATGTCCTCTCTTCCCAATACTGTATATATTGGCACTCGAACCCCTCACCCAACGAATACAGTTTTATATTATTAAAGGGACACTCCAGGCCCCCACACACTTTAGATGCACTGTGTAGGTTAGGTGACAGTTAGTTATACTAGGTGGGTTTATATTATTAAAGGGAACCTCCAGGCACCCACACACATTAGTTGCACTGTGTAGGTTAGGTTACAGTTATACTGGGTGGGTTTATATTATTAAAGGGACACCCCAGGCTCCCACACATGTTAGATGCACTGTGTAGGTTAGGTTACAGTTATACTGGGTGGGTTTATATTATTAAAGAAACACTTTAGGCTCCCACACACATTAGGTGCACTTGGTTACAGTTAGTTATAAAAAAATGATTAATCTTTTAGCTTCATAAAACAACTTTTGCTTGTACTTGATATTAGCTGAACTACGGTTCCCAGAATTCTATTCTATGTTCACAAAACAGCCCAGCACACTGCAAAACTTGAAATGTATCTTTTTATTATTTTAATTATTTGATTTGTGTATATTTCTTATTAAATTATCTATATAACGTATCAATAGCAATAGGAGAAATCCAGCCTGGATTTTCCCTTTAATTGTCACTTTATTTTCATTACAAATGGTTGTTTATAATGTATGAGTAGAATGTTAGCTCTGCGGAATACTCCAGCTCTATAGCGGTAATTGATACAGTGTTTCTATTAGATTAGAAAGCTGCAGCCAGATTTTACTGCTGAAAATGTAATCTTGGAAGATTTATATTCATGAAACAGCAATTTAATTCAGAGTAGCGGATTCCTTTTGTTGGAGAATTTACATGGAGATTAGCCCTTTCATGGTAGCGGAGATATATATATTTTATATAGTTTCCTAATCAATGTGTTCCTGAATAAACTCCCCCTTCTTGTCCGACCCCACAATGGACAGTGTGCGTGGCCGCTGGCAGCACGGAGCAGTTTAACGCAGCATGTTGGGATGAGATTGAATTACTATAATTGTCCCATCTTTCTTTCTTTCGATGACTCTTGAAAGAGTCGGATTTTGCTTTCATATCCCCAGTGTGCCTCTGGGATACATTTGGAGATGAGCTAGCAGCTTCCTGTGTGTATTATGGCAGCATCCATCGCGCCCTGTGACACTTTAATCACTGCTAGCTGCTCCTCATCCTTCAAGGTCCGGGTGGCACGCGCGCCTATTACAGGACTGTTCTCTGCCCCTTCAAGTGGGGACCTGGTTTTATTCTAGCACCTTCTCCGAGCCTGTTATTACCTTTCATGTAATGAATGAGATTAGAGCCTGTCCATTAAGGTACAGGATTTATTATACAGCCATTCCTAGGGCATTTTTATGGTTTTCTCAGGTTTAGATAGGGGTAACTGTTGAAATACAAAACACTAACTACCCCGCACCCCCAGCACAGTATGGCCCGCAGAACTAATAATGCTGATGAATATCTCCTGCAGGATGCACACATACAATAATGCTGATAATAATCTTCAACCGTAAAATGAACACCTTGCGCAGAGCGCTAATTAAGCTGCTGAAAGAAATTGCTTCTATTTGAGGGAAAACCTGTTGTGCAGCTTCCTACTGTAAATGGGATCAGCTGAAACCAAAAAGGCAGATGCTGCTGGGGCCAAAAACTGAGAATAGAAGCGGTTGCAACATTCAGAAACAAAAGGGCAGCGGGTGCAACTCCAGAAAGAAAACGGCAGCGGGTACTATGAATGGAAACAAACTGCAGGGAATGCGGTCAGAAGCAAATGGTCAGAGGGTGCAACAGCTGGAAACAAAATATGATAGAGTGCAAAATTGCTAAACAAAATGACAGCGGGTGTAACTTTACAAATAATATGACAGAGGTGAAACTTCATAAACAAAATAGCAGAGGGTAAAACGATCAGAAACAAAATATGGAGAGGATACATTGGTATGTTCCAGGCAGACTGGTGTTATCTCCCAGGAATGAGATAATGGGCTTCTCATTCCGAGCCTAAACCACTGGCTTTCGGGTGCAGATAAAAGTTACTTGGCAACCAGGGAGCTCATGCCTAAATTAATTTAAAAGGTCAAAGGAAAAAACTGAGAGAGGGGTAAATAAAAAAAATCCCCACTTACCCTTCAGGGACCCAGGACGCCAGACAAGGAACTCCAAATGCTCATGAAGTAATGTTTAATAAAACAAAAAAATGCTAGGAAAAGCAAGCACTACAGATCCAGAAGGAAAGATTTATTCCACAAGGTACGTAAAACAAACTCGGGTTTCTTCCACAAGGTACATAAAACAAACTCGGGTTTCTTCCACAAGGTACATAAAACAAACTCGGGTTTATTCCACAAGGTACATAAAACAAACTCGGGTTTGTTCCACAAGGTACATAAAACAAACTCGGGTTTCTTCCACAAAGTACATAAAACAAACTCTGTATATTTCACAAGGTACATAAAACAAACTCGGGTTTCTTCCACAAGGTACATAAAACAAACTCGGGTTTCTTCCACAAGGTACATAAAACAAACTGGGGTTTATTCCACAAGGTACATAAAACAAACTCGGGTTTGTTCCACAAGGTACATAAAACAAACTCGGGTTTATTCCACAAGGTACATAAAACAAACTCGGGTTTGTTCCACAAGGTACATAAAACAAACTCGGGTTTGTTCTACAAGGATTATAAAACAAACTCGGGTTTATTCCACAAGGTACATAAAACAAACTCGAGTTTGTTCCACAAGGTACATAAAACAAACTCGGGTTTATTCCACAAGGTACATAAAACAAACTCGGGTTTATTCCACAAGGTACATAAAACAAACTCGGGTTTCTTCCACAAGGTACATAAAACAAACTCGGGTTTCTTCCACAAGGTACATAAAACAAACTCAGGTTTGTTCCACAAGGTACATAAAACAAACTCGGGTTTCTTCCACAAGGTACATAAAACAAACTCGGTATATTCCACAAGGTACATAAAACAAACTCGGGTTTATTCCACAAGCTACATAAAACAAACTAGGGTTTATTCCACAAGGTACATAAAACAAACTCGAGTTTGTTCCACAAGGTACATAAAACAAACTCGGGTTTATTCCACAAGGTACATAAAACAAACTCGGGTTTCTTCCACAAGGTACATAAAACAAACTCGGGTTTGTTCCACAAGGTACATAAAACAAACTCGGGTTTATTCCAAAAGGTACATAAAACAAACTAGGGTTTATTCCACAAGGTACATAAAACAAACTCAGGTTTATTCCACAAGGCACATAAAACAAACTGGGGTTTATTCCACAAGGTACATAAAACAAACTCGGGTTTGTTCCACAAGGTACATAAAACAAACTCGGGTTTGTTCCACAAGGTACATAAAACAAACTCGGGTTTGTTCCACAAGGTACATAAAGCAAACTCGGTTTATTCCACAAGGTACATAAAACAAACTGGGGTTTATTCCACAAGGTACATAAAACAAACTCGGTTTATTCCACAAGGTACATAAAACAAACTGGGGTTTATTCCACAAGGTACATAAAACAAACTCGGGTTTATTCCACAAGGTACATAAAACAAACTCGGGTTTGTTCCACAAGGTACATGAAACAAACTCGGGTTTGTTCCACAAGGTCCATAAAACAAACTGGGGTTTGTTCCACAAGGTACATAAAACAAACTCGGGTTTATTCCACAAGGTACATAAAACAAACTCAGGTTTGTTTCACAAGGTACATAAAACAAACTCTGTATATTTCACAAGGTACATAAAACAAACTGGGGTTTATTCCACAAGGTACATAAAACAAACTCGGGTTTATTCCACAAGGTACATAAAACAAACTCGGGTTTGTTCCACAAGGTACATAAAACAAACTCGGGTTTGTTCCACAAGGTACATAAAGCAAACTCGGTTTATTCCACAAGGTACATAAAACAAACTGGGGTTTATTCCACAAGGTACATAAAACAAACTCGGTTTATTCCACAAGGTCCATAAAACAAACTGGGGTTTATTCCACAAGATACATAAAACAAACTCGGGTTTATTCCACAAGGTACATAAAACAAACTGGGGTTTATTCCACAAGGTACATAAAACAAACTGGGGTTTATTCCACAAGGTACATAAAACAAACTGGGGTTTGTTCCACAAGGTACATAAAACAAACTCGGGTTTGTTCCACAAGGTACATAAAACAAACTGGGGTTTATTCCACAAGGTACATAAAACAAACTGGGGTTTATTCCACAAGGTACATAAAACAAACTGGGGTTTGTTCCACAAGGTACATAAAACAAACTCGGGTTTGTTCCACAAGGTACATAAAACAAACTGGGGTTTATTCCACAAGGTCCATAAAACAAACTCGGGTTTGTTCCACAAGGTACATAAAACAAACTCGGGTTTATTCCACAAGGTACATAAAACAAACTCAGGTTTGTTTCACAAGGTACATAAAACAAACTCTGTATATTTCACAAGGTACATAAAACAAACTGGGGTTTATTCCACAAGGTACATAAAACAAACTCGGGTTTATTCCACAAGGTACATAAAACAAACTGGGGTTTATTCCACAAGGTACATAAAACAAACTGGGGTTTATTCCACAAGGTACATAAAACAAACTCAGGTTTATTCCACAAGGTACATAAAACAAACTCGGGTTTATTCCACAAGGTACATAAAACAAACTCTGTATATTCCACAAGGTACATAAAACAAACTCTGGTTTATCCCACAAGGTACATAAAACAAACTCTGTATATTCCACAAGGTACATAAAACAAACTCGGGTTTGTTCCACAAGGTACATAAAACAAACTCGGGTTTATTCCACAAGGTCCATAAAACAAATTCGGGTTTATTCCACAAGGTACATAAAACAAACTCGGGTTTATTCCACAAGGTACATAAAACAAACTCGGGTTTATTCCACAAGGTACATAAAACAAACTCGGGTTTGTTCCATTACAGGCCATAAAACAAACTCCGGCTTTGTCTCCCACAAGGTACAAAACAAACTGGGGTTTATTCCACAAGGTACATAAAACAAACTCGGGTTTCTTCCACAAGGTACATAAAACAAACTCAGGTTTGTTCCACAAGGTACATAAAACAAACTCGGGTTTCTTCCACAAGGTACATAAAACAAACTCGGTATATTCCACAAGGTACATAAAACAAACTCGGGTTTATTCCACAAGCTACATAAAACAAACTAGGGTTTATTCCACAAGGTACATAAAACAAACTCGAGTTTGTTCCACAAGGTACATAAAACAAACTCGGGTTTATTCCACAAGGTACATAAAACAAACTCGGGTTTCTTCCACAAGGTACATAAAACAAACTCGGGTTTGTTCCACAAGGTACATAAAACAAACTCGGGTTTATTCCAAAAGGTACATAAAACAAACTAGGGTTTATTCCACAAGGTACATAAAACAAACTCAGGTTTATTCCACAAGGCACATAAAACAAACTGGGGTTTATTCCACAAGGTACATAAAACAAACTCGGGTTTGTTCCACAAGGTACATAAAACAAACTCGGGTTTGTTCCACAAGGTACATAAAACAAACTCGGGTTTGTTCCACAAGGTACATAAAGCAAACTCGGTTTATTCCACAAGGTACATAAAACAAACTGGGGTTTATTCCACAAGGTACATAAAACAAGCTCGGTTTATTCCACAAGGTACATAAAACAAACTGGGGTTTATTCCACAAGGTACATAAAACAAACTCGGGTTTATTCCACAAGGTACATAAAACAAACTCGGGTTTGTTCCACAAGGTACATGAAACAAACTCGGGTTTGTTCCACAAGGTCCATAAAACAAACTGGGGTTTGTTCCACAAGGTACATAAAACAAACTCGGGTTTATTCCACAAGGTCCATAAAACAAACTCGGGTTTATTCCACAAGGTACATAAAACAAACTCGGGTTTGTTCCACAAGGTACATAAAACAAACTGGGGTTTTATTCACAAGGTACATAAAACAAACTTCGGGTTTATTCCACAGGTACATAAAACAAACTTCGGGTTTTGTTCCACAAAATTACATAAACAAACTTCGGGTTTTGTTCCACAAAATTACGCCGGCAAAGCTGATTTTATTCCACAAGGTACATAAAACAAACTGGGGTTTATTCCACAAGGTACATAAAACAAACTCGGGTTTGTTCCACAAGGTACATAAAACAAACTCGGGTTTATTCCACAAGGTACATAAAACAAACTCAGGTTTGTTTCACAAGGTACATAAAACAAACTGGGGTTTATTGCACAAGGTACATAAAACAAACTCGGGTTTATTCCACAAGGTACATAAAACAAACTGGGGTTTATTCCACAAGGTACATAAAACAAACTGGGGTTTATTCCACAAGGTACATAAAACAAACTGGGGTTTATTCCACAAGGTACATAAAACAAACTGGGGTTTATTCCACAAGGTACATAAAACAAACTCAGGTTTATTCCACAAGGTACATAAAACAAACTCGGGTTTATTCCACAAGGTACATAAAACAAACTCTGTATATTCCACAAGGTACATAAAACAAACTCTGGTTTATCCCACAAGGTACATAAAACAAACTCTGTATATTCCACAAGGTACATAAAACAAACTCGGGTTTGTTCCACAAGGTACATAAAACAAACTCGGGTTTATTCCACAAGGTCCATAAAACAAATTCGGGTTTATTCCACAAGGTACATAAAACAAACTCGGGTTTATTCCACAAGGTACATAAAACAAACTGGTGTTTATTCCACAAGGTCCATAAAACAAACTCGGGTTTGTTCCACAAGGTACATGAAACAAACTCGGGTTTGTTCCACAAGGTCCATAAAACAAACTGGGGTTTGTTCCACAAGGTACATAAAACAAACTCGGGTTTATTCCACAAGGTCCATAAAACAAACTCGGGTTTATTCCACAAGGTACATAAAACAAACTCGGGTTTGTTCCACAAGGTACATAAAACAAACTGGGGTTTATTCCACAAGGTACATAAAACAAACTCGGGTTTATTCCACAAGGTACATAAAACAAACTCGGGTTTGTTCCACAAGGTACATAAAACAAACTCGGGTTTGTTCCACAAGGTACATAAAGCAAACTCGGTTTATTCCACAAGGTCCATAAAACAAATTCGGGTTTATTCCACAAGGTACATAAAACAAACTCGGGTTTATTCCACAAGGTACATAAAACAAACTCGGGTTTATTCCACAAGGTACATAAAACAAACTCGGGTTTGTTCCACAAGGTACATGAAACAAACTCGGGTTTGTTCCACAAGGTCCATAAAACAAACTGGGGTTTGTTCCACAAGGTACATAAAACAAACTCGGGTTTATTCCACAAGGTCCATAAAACAAACTCGGGTTTATTCCACAAGGTACATAAAACAAACTCGGGTTTGTTCCACAAGGTACATAAAACAAACTGGGGTTTATTCCACAAGGTACATAAAACAAACTCGGGTTTATTCCACAAGGTACATAAAACAAACTCGGGTTTGTTCCACAAGGTACATAAAACAAACTCGGGTTTGTTCCACAAGGTACATAAAGCAAACTCGGTTTATTCCACAAGGTACATAAAACAAACTGGGGTTTATTCCACAAGGTACATAAAACAAACTCGGTTTATTCCACAAGGTACATAAAACAAACTGGGGTTTATTCCACAAGGTACATAAAACAAACTGGGGTTTATTCCACAAGGTACATAAAACAAACTGGTGTTTATTCCACAAGGTCTATAAAACAAACTGGGGTTTATTCCACAAGGTACATAAAACAAACTGGGGTTTATTCCACAAGGTACATAAAACAAACTCGGGTTTGTTCCACAAGGTACATAAAACAAACTCGGGTTTATTCCACAAGGTACATAAAACAAACTCAGGTTTGTTTCACAAGGTACATAAAACAAACTGGGGTTTATTGCACAAGGTACATAAAACAAACTCGGGTTTATTCCACAAGGTACATAAAACAAACTGGGGTTTATTCCACAAGGTACATAAAACAAACTGGGGTTTATTCCACAAGGTACATAAAACAAACTGGGGTTTATTCCACAAGGTACATAAAACAAACTGGGGTTTATTCCACAAGGTACATAAAACAAACTCAGGTTTATTCCACAAGGTACATAAAACAAACTCGGGTTTATTCCACAAGGTACATAAAACAAACTCTGTATATTCCACAAGGTACATAAAACAAACTCTGGTTTATCCCACAAGGTACATAAAACAAACTCTGTATATTCCACAAGGTACATAAAACAAACTCGGGTTTGTTCCACAAGGTACATAAAACAAACTCGGGTTTATTCCACAAGGTCCATAAAACAAATTCGGGTTTATTCCACAAGGTACATAAAACAAACTCGGGTTTGTTCCACAAGGTACATAAAACAAACTCGGGTTTATTCCACAAGGTACATAAAACAAACTCGGGTTTATTCCACAAGGTACATAAAACAAACTCGGGTTTGTTCCACAAGGTACATAAAGCAAACTCAGGTTTATTACATTGTCCGGTAAATCTTGCATGAGGCTCACTTCCACATCCCCAATCCAAATGTACCCTGGCAGTGGGAATCTTGTATATTGCTCCCCCTGACACCCGTGCTGCCACGTACTCCCCAGTGAGCTGGTTCTTTGGGACTAAGTGGTTACGAACCAAGGTTATGGTGGCCCCTGAGTCGCACAGACCCTGGAGGCGTTTTCCCTCCATATGTACCCCTTGTCGATGTCCTTGTTGGTTGTCGGAAGCCGCCTATACCTGGTTGACTCCGTGTAGGTTACCCAGGGATTCCTCAGTGGATCCTGTCGAAAATGGTGGTTGTCGGGGCTCACTCTGGTAGCAGTGTACGGCTGCCCGGTTACCGGAGGGATTGGTCGGGTTATTCCAGGTTGATCGGTTCTTGTTCCTGGGACAATCTCGCTGTATGTGGCCCTGTTGATTGCACGTGTGGCAACGGATAAAGGAATGGTTGTTGTACCTGGGTGGGGGTTGGTAATTCCCCCCACCGGGACGAAGTGTCTGGGTTGTGGTGGTAGCTGGAGGTGGTGTTGCGACCCCTGTGGTGGGCCGTAAATGTGCCCGCTGTGCCCTTCTGGCATCTTGGTATCCGTCCGCCAATCTGGCTGCATCGGGTAAGGTATGCGGTTTCCGATCTCTCAGCCAATTCTGTAAGTCCGGGGTTAATCCCTGGAAAAATAGTTCCAATAGAAGTAGTTGCAGCATGTCCTCCACTGTAGTGGCTTGCGCCGCTTGGACCCATCCCTTGGCGGCCCTGGTTAAGCGGTGTGCCCACTCCATGTGAGAGTCTCCATCCGATTTTCGAATCTCCCTGAACCGCTGCCGGTATGCCGGGGTTATGGCATACCTGGTTAGGATGGCCTGCTTCACTTTCTGGTAGTCCCTGCTGTCCTCGTCTGGCATTGTGCGGTAGGCTTCGGCTGCCCGGCCCGCTAGCTTGCCCACCAGCAGGGGTACCTGGTCGGTTGCGCTGATGTCATGTAGTTGGCATAGTCTCTCGAAGTCGTGTAAGTATTCATCAATGTCCTCTGTTTCCACGTAATTTTTAAAAGAGTGGTAGGGGATTTTGGGCTTCCCATGCGGGGTGGGGTTGGAGACCCCTCTCTGGACCTCTGGTCTGCTTGCTGCTTGGCCATTAAATATTCATGCACATCTGCCATTATTCTTTCCACTGTTTCTGTGGGGGGTGTTCCTGGGAAAAACGCCAGCCGGCTTTTGAGTTCTTTTTCAAACTGTCTGAGTGGTTTCCATAGGAGGTGCTGCAGCAGCTGCTCTGTCTCCCTCCATGAGTTCAGCGACAAGGATGGCTTTAGCTTTATTGCTGGCAATGATTCCCCTTGCTTCCTATAGCTCCTTTAGTGTAGCCCGTTTCAAACGTGTATAATCCGTCCCCATTCACTGTCCGTTTGGGTATATTCACATACCCTCGACCTTCGGTTCCATACGAATAGGGATTTCCACGAATTGCTGTTCCTTTTCTCTTGTTCTTGCTCAATCTGCTGAACAACGGTCTGCTGTGTGGTTTGAATCCCGTCGCTTGCCACTAATTGTAGCGGAGTAGCAGGGGTTAATCCAAGGATTCTCCGCTGGAAACAAAGATTCAACATACATAAGTACAAAACACAGCATAATCCCTCTCCCCAAGGACTAGACGACACATAGTCTGGGAGTCAACTGGCTTTTAATGCACAAGCTCTGCTTTTATGTGTTTTTCCCATGCAAGGGAGGCAACTTCCATAATTATTACAGTATCCAGTCACATAGTCTGTACCTCCCCCACATCTCCTCCCCTTAGCTTAACAGTTAAACTTATTAAAATGTACACACTTTTCCCCAATTCTTGGATGTACCCCAAATACAGGGTGTGACAGACCCATCCGTATGGACTAAAATTGCTGTGTTCGTCTGTTTTGCCGTTTGCATGAATTGCCCCATTCGTATGCCTTGATTAAGGGAATGTATTTTTTTTGTCGAACGGAACTACCGAACAGACGGCCACCCAGAAGAAAAGTGTGCTGCTGGTTAACCTATTGATCCCAATTAGAACGTTGCGGTTAACCACAGACACTTCTCAATTAAAACCGAATACAGGGTGGTCGTCGTTCGTATGTCGACCACGAGGCGGCGGCCATTTTACCTATGCGAAAGCCCAGCGGTGTTCGACGATTATTTAATCGAACTCAAAACGGACACTTTTTCAACCGAACACCGCTGAAGCCGTCGACCTCCCCTTCTCAATCGACAAAAGCATATGAATACCGGCCGTTCGGGAGATTTAACAACACGAATGGACTTAACCCAGATAGCCTTCCCATGGAGTCAATCGCATACAGAAGAACTGTAATAGACTTTGACTCCATGGCGATTGAACTGTGCGTATGGGATCTGAGCGCTATTCGCCAATAATATGCACTCAGATCCAGGCTATCTGGGGATGTGTTATACGAATGCAATACGTTCGGCAGTTATAAAGTTCTGTATTTTAATGTGTTTTGTAACTTTGAGTTAAAATGGCGATTTGCCTCTGCTCTGGAAGATAATTGAATTACTTCCCAATTATCTCCCGAGCAGAGGGGAGGAAACTGTGTTGCATGCTGGGAATATTGTGGGGATGTATGTCTGAAATGTCCCCATGTCCTTCTATTATTTCAGTCTCCCATTTGGTCCCATAGGGGAGTGTCCACCAAGTGGGAGACCTGCATAAATACGGGCAGGTAGCCCACAGTAAACTCAGTTCGTGTTTTACCCTCAAAGCGGAGCTTGGTCTCGTTATTGGGGGGATTTTATTACCGGCGACTAGAGACTGCTTATTGGGATTATTTGCCGCTTGGAAACTGTGGCAAACCTAGCCACTTGGACTATAACCAGAGACTATATCTTTAAGGGTTGCCTATAGGTCTGGGGAGATATGTGCTTTACTCTGTATGTTGTATGCTACATGTATTGTCTGAATTGCCTGTATTTGCCATCTGCCGAATGCAAATGGCGGTTTGTATGGGGATTTTCTTTCGTTTCACGAACGGCACTTTGGAGGGCCGTTCGTGAACCGAACGCAATACCCCTAATAGCCCACACACTTAGAGGCGTGTGGCGCTGGTTAACCGATTGCAACAATGTTGCAATCGGTAATTAGATGCTCTCCTGGGTGGCCGTCGTTCGACTACCGACCATGCGGCCATCTTGGATCCTTTGTTCCCTCAGCGGTGCTAGGTCGTCGAGCGCATGGTACTAAAAACGGCTACTCGACGGCATGAACACCGCTGAGCCTCCAGGACGTTCGGGAGTTTCGGGCCATTCGGTATTTTGTTCCCTAAAAGCAATCGGTTCTTTTTATATGTTTTATAAGAAATGTGTTTTTCGTGCGGCATTCGGTTATTTTAGCTGGGATCTGAGCGGTAATCTCACGAATGAGGTGCTCAGACCCCAGCTATCTACCGAACGTCCATTCATGTAAATCCACCGTACATTCACCAAGTTATGGATTTTTGTGTAAATTGTCGGTTCTGCTGCACGAGGGGATAATCCACTTAACGGTGGGTTCTGGGAGGAGGACCCCTCTCGTGCAGCAGTGCCTGATGGGAGAAATATGCTGTAATGTAAGTCCCCCATGTAGTCCCCTCTGGGAGTGCCCCTGGGAAGGGACTCAGGAAACCCCTTGCATGGGGACTTGTATAAATTGTGCAGCCGAATTAAAGGATTTCAGTTGACTCTCAGAACTGTGTCTCGTCCGGTTACTGGGAGGTTGGGGATATTGCCTTGTTGTTTCAGCGCTTGACTGTGGATTATTTCCTGAACCAGCGGAATTCGTGGATTTAATATTGGCGTTCCGCTACAGAAACTATTGCCGTTCGGCTGCTATTGGCGATTCGTGCATTTGGAGCTCGTGAAGGGAAGGAGCCGTACAGGTACCGTTCGGGAGTTTGGAGTGTTCCCTAGCTGGCGGTTCGCATGGTTATACTGCATACGTTACCAGACCACATTATTGCGAACGGGGAGCATTCACTAAACGGCGGTTTGTACATTTATTACTGGAGGTACCGTAACACAGGGGGTACAACTTTAAATGAGGGATCCCCTGGTAGCCCTGATCTGGGTGAGAAACATACTCAAAAATCACCCAGATCGGACCAGGGGTTCGGGAGTTATTGAAGGGAAAAGATTTGACCGACCGCACAGGCACAGTAGCCAAAAATAGTTCCATGAGTTCTGGCCCTGCGGTCGGTCTCAATTCACGTATTAAAAAGGCCTGAAAGTCTTTGCCATCCATGCTTGACTTTGCATTCGGATGAATCCCCTAGTTCGCGGGATTCATCCTACCGAATGCTGGGCTGTTCGTGCATTTTATTCACCCCGGAGTGCTGGAGGTCTTAGCGGTGCTTGGTTAGTCGAGTGTCCGATTTGAGTTCCAGACACTCGACGACCAAACACCGCTGTTCGTGCGTAAGATGGCCGCCGCCGCCATGCGTTCGGCTGCACACTAACCTCAATTACCAGCCTTTGAAACATTGTTGCCTTCGGTAATGAGGGACACACGACTACACCGGGGTGGTCCCTCATTCGGTATTTTACACGTTTTCGTGAATAATACAATGGATATAGTTCGTGAACCGATTGCCTGAAGATAACCGTCCTAATAGCAATACGGCCATTTTAATCCAAGTTCATTCGAATCTCGAAAGTCCTTTCTCAGTCTCTTGGTGGCTAGGTTTGCCACAATGCTACCCCAGAACCAAGCCGGCATACACAGTCTGATCCCAACGGATCGGCTTGGGGATGTCCGGAGGAGTGCTCACAGATCATTTCTCCAATTCTGTCTGTCGTGACAACCTGTCGGCGTTGCCATTTTGCTTCCCAGGACAATATTGAATGGTGAAATCAAAGGGCTGCAGCGCCAAGCTCCAGTGCAGCAGCCGAGCGTTGTCCCCTGACACCCTGTTCAGCCACACCAATGGGTTGTGGTCTGTGAGCAAGGAGAATTGTTGTCCATACAAATAGGGCTGCAGCTTCTTGAGGGCCCACACCACGGCCAGGCATTCCTTCTCGATGGCGGCATAGCTTACTTCCCTGGGCAAAAGTTTTCGGCTTAAGTAAGCGACCAGGTGCTCACCGCCATCGGCCCCAACTTGGCTCAGCACTGCTCCCAATCCAAACATAGAAGCGTCTGTATGGACAAGAAAGCGTTTAGTTGGATCAGGAGCAGCAAGTACAGGTGCATGTATAAGCGTAGTTTTCAGTTCTTGGAATGCCTGTTCACACTCTGGGCTCCAGGTAACTATCTTGGGAAGGTTTTTCCGGGTAAGATCGGTGTGGCGCTATAATTGGGCACGAATTTCCGGTAATACCCGGCGGTACCCAGAAATGCTAGGACGTGGGTCTTAGTGCGGGGGGTCAGCCACTTTGCTACGGCCTCTATCTTGGCCGGTTTAGGTTTTTGTTGCCCGCTCCCTACCCTGTGCCCTAGGTATTGTACTTCGGCCATCCCTACGTGGCACTTGCTAGGCTTCAGAGTTAACCCTGCCTCCCTAATGCAGTCGAGAATGGCTCCTATATGGGTCAAATGCTCGTCCCGGGAGTTGTTAAAGATGGCTATATTGTCTAAGTATGCACAAGCATACTCCTGTGACCCATCCAGTAGCTGATCCACCATCCTCTGAAAAGTAGCCAGGGCGTTCTTCATCCCGAATGGCATTAACTTAAACTGGTATAGTCCAAACGGGGTGACGAATGCAGACTTCGGGATGGCGTCCTCAGCTAGTGGTATCTGCCAATACCCCTTGCATAAGTCTATTGTGGTGAGGTACTGGCCCCTGGCCATTTTATCTAGGAGCTCATCGATTCGGGGCATAGGGTAGGCTTCTGAGATAGTCTTATCATTAAGTTTCCGGTAGTCTACGCAGAAGCGGGTGGTACTGTGATAGAATTTATCTTGATTCCAAGGCTCAAGCTTATAGGTGTCATATAATGATATCCTATATTAAAATTGGCTAACTTGGACTCAGGAAATGCTTGATGCTTAAACAACACTTAAGACTTATGTCTAAGTTCCGAGAGCAGAGAGCCCCCACCTAAGATGTCTCTGCTCTAATCATTTTGTTCTCTCTTACCTTGAAAACTTATTTGTTATGTGTACATGACGCTCATCCCAATGTCTTATCTGTACTCCCTTCCTATTACTGTTCTAAGAGTATTTGCACGTTAGCACTTACTTTTTTTTTTTTATTTAAATGTTTTTATTTCTCGTGTACAAGGAAATGGGGTACAGAAAAGAAAGGGAATGTTCAATGATCACATTTCAGGGTTACATAAACTGTGCATCTATGGTATATGTCCCATCACATACATAAACATAACATACATAAACATAAGCATCCCGGTGTTAAACTTAACCGGGGTTGCATCAAGGTCGTACCGCAGGGTGTACACTTTCCCTTTAATGAAGGTCGGATAGTAAGAGGTTATCCCCCTGCCGTCTCGGGAATGGTAGTATGTGTGAGTAACCCTGCAATCAGCAAACAACAAACTAACAATCAATAGGGGGGGGGGAGGGGGAAGGGGGGGTTTTATTGACCCTGCCTAGGTCAAGGTAGGTGTTATGCATTTCCTTTTAAGCTCTTCCCGTGATAGATTTATTTGCCCTTCCATGGCTCGCTCTTCCTATCTGACCGCTAAGAGTTCTGTCTTACCCGGGTCTGCCTCTTGGGCGGTTATGTCCTGGTGTTAGTCCAAAACTCTGTCCAGGGTTCCCAAGTCTTAAGGTGTCTATTTCGTTTCCCCATTAACGACCAGTGGATGTCCTCTATCTCCCTCACTCCCTCTACCTTTTGTACCCATTGCTCTATGGTTGGGATGCTAGGTTTACGCCAGTACAGTGGGATCAGGGCGTTTGCCTCCCCTAGCAAAATGTGCAGTAAGTGTTGCCTGTGTGATTCCTTAAATGTACGTGGCCAGCCGAGGAGTACTTGGGGTGCCTCTAGGCGGATGGTTGGTGCTAGTATCTTTGTAATCTCAGAGATTATGGTTCGCCAGAAACGCTGAATGTCCCGGCAGCTCCACCAGATGTGTAACATATCCCCTCTGCTGGCTGAGCATCTCCAGCAGATATTGTCAAGTGAAGGGTTTATAGCATGCAACACGGCTGGTGTTCTATACCATCTAGTAACCCGTTTATAAAAGGTCTCTTTGCGCGTGACACTGATCGAGGTTTTGAGACCCGTCTCCATAATACTGGACCAGTCCTTGTCCGAGAGATGTATGTGAAGGTCTGTCATCCATTTCTGTTGGAATGTGGGAGTCGTGGGTTCTCTGTCTGCCGAGTGAAGGATGCGGTATATTTTAGATAGGGGCCGTTTACGGTCGCCCGTTGGGCCACAAAGGAGTTCAAAGTGCGTGTCTCCTCTCTTGGACCAGAGGGGGAGGACGTGTTTCGTCAGGAAACCCTTAAGCTGTGCTCTGGTCATAATGTCCAGGAGAGTGGCATGTCTCTGTGTTACTTGTCTGTCTTTAAATTGAGGTGGGTCATCCTCAGTTAGTAGTTCAGTAATGACCGGTGAATGCGTACCCGTGAGGCGGGCAAGTGAGGGCCCTCCCCGTCCTCCCTGGAAGTCAGGATTATAGGCCGTAGGGAAAAATCTAGACATTCCCGGGGATAGTCCCTACTTATCTTTGTGCCGTCTCCAAATTGTGAGCGTGTTGTGAATGAGTGGATGTCTTGAGGGGGTCAGGGATTTGAGTTGGCATGTTTGCCACGGGAGGGTCGATAGAGGGACCGGTACAAAGCTCTGTTCTAGATCGTACCATGATCTTTTCTTACTTGTGTCTGTCCACTCTTTTAGTCTGGTAAGTAAGACTGCTACGTAATATTTATATATGTGAGGTAGTCCCAGGCCCCCCCTGTCCGTGGTGGACGACAATGTGGACAAGGCAAGTCTTGCCGGTTTGCTTCCCCAAATATATTTAACGAAGATAGTCTTCATTCGTTTAAAGAATGACCCTGGGAGTGGAATAGGCAAGGCCTGTAGTATATATAGGATTTTTGGCAGTACCATCATCTTTAAGACACTGATCCTGCCCATTAGGGAGATATGGGGTAGATCCCATCTGTGCAAGTCATTTTTAACGACCTCTATGAGGGGAGGGTAGTTGATGTTGTATAGTTCCGTGATATTAGTAGTGAGTCGTACCCCCAAATAAGTCAGGCCTGACCGTGTCCAGGGAAATGTGTGGGTTCGTTGAAGGGTATTTTGCAATGTTGCGGGTACAGAGATTCCTAGGATCTCGCACTTATCCGCATTGATCTTAAAATTTGATAGTGACCCGAAGGTTTGGATCTCCGATTGTATATGAGGTAGGGTTTTTATTGGGTCCGTGAGTGTGAACAGAACGTCGTCTGCAAATGCAGAGACCTTCACCTCGCCTCCGTGGTACCCAAATCCGTGTATGTCTGTATTAGATCGGATTGCTGTTAGGAATGGTTCCATGGCAAGGACAAATAATAGGGGAGACAGAGGGCAGCCCTGGCGTGTGCCATTGGAGATGAGGAAGGGTGTGGACAGTTGGCCGTTTACTCTGACTCTGGCCGAGGGGCCTCTGTATAGAGTCTGTATCCAGTTCAGGAGTCTTGGGCCGATTCCCAGGACCTCCAGGACCGTGAACAGGTAGGTCCAGTCAACTCTATCAAATGCTTTTTCAGCATCGATTGCCATTAAAAGTGTCGGTGTTCTATTGGTAGTAGCTCCATGGATGACATTTATAATTTTTGTGGTATTGTCCCGGGCTTCACGTCCCGGCACAAAGCCGGCCTGGTCTGGATGGATCAAATTCGGCAATAACGGCTTAAGCCTGTTCGCTATCATTTTCGCCATCAATTTGAGATCTAAGTTTATAAGGGATATGGGCCTATAGCTGCCACATTTTGTGGGGTCTTTGCCTGGTTTAGGGATAATAGTTATCGAGGCGCAGAGCATGGGGGGTGGGAGTACCGTGTTGCACTTACTTTTTAATGTATAAAACCCAGCTGATGAATAAAACGTCAGAGGCTTATTTTGAATGCCAACAGGTGTCTGGTGTCTAATTCTCGCTTCTCCAAGTGCACTTGTAACAACAATTTGGGTTTCCTCTGAATATAACAAAGATCAACATTTCTGATCCACAACAGTACCGTCCCGCTTCGGCACTAGGACTACCGGAGATGCCCAGGGGCTATCCGAGTGTTCTATCACTCCCAGTTGCAGCATCTCGTCAATCTCCTTCCGCATATGTTCCCTTACGGACTCTGGTATGCGGTAGGGGGGTTGGCGGAGGGGTTGTTGCCCTGGGGTTTCCACCCTGTAGGTGGCTAGCGGCGTATATCCTGGTAAGTTGGAGAACGTATCTCCTTTTTCCTTGATTAATTCTAATATCTGGGCCCGTTCTTGAGGGCTCAGCCGATCTCCCAGCTGTACCTCCCCTAATTCTGCGTCCTGGCCCCCTTTTTCTAGTAGGTCCGGAAGAGGTAAATTGTCGGGGTCCTCTGCGGCCAAGGCGCAGATGGCATTTACCTCCTCTGCAAGTTCATGATACGTCTTCAACATATTTACATGGAGCATGCGCCTACCGCCTGCTCCAGTGCACGGGCCGATTACATAGGTGGTGTCACACACCTGTTCTACCACCTTGTATGGGCCCTGCCAAGAGGCCTGCAGTTTGTCATTCTAGACGGGTTTCAGGATTAGTACCTTTTGTCCCACTTGAAAACTGCGGTCTCTGGCCCCCCTATCGTACCATCAGCGCTGTTGTTGTTGGGCCGCCTGGAGATTGGAGCGTACCGTCTGGGTTAAAGCCTCCAAGCGTTCCCTGAACTCTAGCACATATGGAACAATAGGGGTACCGTTACTGGTGACTGCGCCCTCCCAGTGCTCCCTAATGAGATCCAAAGGGCCCCGTACCATCCTTCCGAATAGTAATTCGAACAGGGAGAAGGTGGGGGAGGAACCGCTCCCAGTCCTTCTGAGTATCTATGAACGTACGGAGCATCTGTTTCAGTGTTCCGTTAAAGCATTCACAGAGCCCATTGGACTGGGGGTGGTAAGCTGAATTCACGATGGGTTTCACCCCACATACTCTCCACAACTGGTGGGTAACCTCTGCCGTGAATTGGGTACCCCGATCCAAGATAATCTCCTTGGGGAACCCCATTCGGGAGAATATTCGAATCAGGGCGTCCACTATGGTTTCGGCGTGTACATTAGTTAGAGCTACTGCCTCAGGATATCTAGTAGCGTAATCTACTACCGTTAAGATGTACTTTTTACCAGAAGGGCTTGGTTTGGCTAGGGGTCCGATTATATTTACAGCCACCCTGCTGAATGGCTCTTCTATTATGGGGAGGGAATGCAGTTTCGCCTTGTACCGGTCTCCTCTCTTTCCTACTCTTTGACAAGTATCACAAGTTTGGCAATACTGCCGGATATCTTTGGAGACGCCTGGCCAAAAGAAATTTTGTGTCAAACGGTGTTTGGTCCTACTGACGCCTAAATGCCTGGCCAGGGGGATATCATGTGCAATACGTAGTAATTCCTGCCTATACTTTTTAGGAATGATTAATTGAACGGCCCGGTATTCGGTAGTTGTACCTGACTGCACTATACCCCAGATAGAAATCCCATGGAGCTCATTCGTATGAGAACTGACTTTGTGAAGACTTTGGCTCCATGGCGATTAAACTGTATTTGTGTGGTCTGAGCGCCATTTGCTTAATAATGTGCGCTCAGACCTGAGCAATCTGGGGATATGTTAAATGTATAGTTTTATTGTAACTTGTGTCACATTATTGTGTATTTTAACAATAATTCTTATTTTAGTATCCCCACGTGCATAATGGAGATTTGACTTTGTCCTGGGAGATAATTGAATTACTTCTCAATTATCTCCAGGGCAGAGGGGAGGAAGCCAGGATGCATTGTGGGAATATAATGTGACTGTGTGTTCTAGATGGCTGATTGTCTGTCCTTTGTTACAGTCTCCCATTTGGTCCCCTAGGGGAGTGTCCACCAGGTGGGAGACCTGCATAAATACTGGGCAGGTAGCCCTCATTAAACAGACCACTGCTTGACCCTCAACACGGAGCCTTGTCTCGTCTTTGGGGGGATTTACTGAATGCTGATAGAGACTGATTGCTAGGAGTGTAAGCCGCTTGGGTGCTTTTCCTATTCGTCAGCTAGCAGCTATTCGTATGGTTCCAGTTCCTGAGTTTGGAGTGCTATATTGTATGCCGTTCGGGAATTTGGAGCATTCCCTTACATGCCGTTCGGGAGTTTGGTGTTCTACAGTAGCTGTGCCTGCATCTCTGGAAGGGGACGATCGCCTAAACTGTTTTAACCTCTTGTGTGCTGAAACGGTCCGTTACAATTGGTGGCAAGCGGCGGGATCGTTCCTGTAGCGGAGATGCAATATTATCCAGGATATCTCCGCTTATAATCCAAGTGGGACTCAGGAACAAGTAAATAGTAAATCCACAGGCAAGGCTTCCAGCAGGTAAAATACAGCAATATCCCAACAGCAATCCCAATAACTGGACGACACACAGTTTCAGGAGCATAACTGACAAGCCTTTAATCACAGTCTCCTTATAAAGCATGCTCCCATGCAAGGGAGGGATTTACAGTAATTACTACAGTAGCCAATCCTGTCCTGGTAACCTCCCACACATCTCCTCCCCTCAGCCAGCATCATAATCCCCTTATCCAGCACACCAATTCCCCCCGTTTCTGGATGTACCCCTAAACGTAGGGGTACCTCTTTAAATCCTACATCCCCGGATACCCCTGATCTGGGTGAACAACATATCCAAAAATCACCCAGATCAGACCAGGGGTTCGGGAAATGTATGGAGGGAATAAAATGACCGACCGCACTAACTGAGATAGCCGAATAAGGTTCCATGCGAATGGGCCCTGCGGTCGGTCCTGGCATAAGGGAACAAAATACACGAAAGCCTCTAGCTATAGAGGCTAGGGAGGGTTCGCCTGAATCCCCTCGTTCGGTATTTTCTATCTACCGAACGAGGGGCCGTTCGGTAGTTTGGAACCGAACGGACCAGGGCTGTGGAGGTCTCAGCGGTGTTCGCCTACTCGAGTGTCCGATTTTAGTTCCAGACACTCGACGGCAAAACACCGCTGTTCGGGAGTTTTAAAATGCCGCCACGTGTTCGTTTGTCGAATGGCGGCCACCCCCGAGAACAAAGGACGGCTACTTACTATTCAATTACCCGTTCGCAACAATGTTGCAACGGGTAATTGAGGACACACTTCACACAGGGGAGGTCTGGTTGTTCGGTAGTTTCATTCGAATAAACTAAGGGAATGAAACTACCGAACAATCAGAGGAATACAATTCTTTTTAATACATAGAAAATACAGCAGATACACGAATGCAGGTATACAGTATATTTGTAGGGTCGCCTGGTGCCATCCGCTACAGTTCCTACAACCAGAAGGACAGCTACAGGAGACACCATTCCGTGGATTTTACAAATTTGAGGGCAACGCATGTTCCAGTACAGCGACCCTGACAGCACCAGGATGGAACCAGCAGGGGAGTATGATGAGGGTGTCATGGATGACCGAGATGCAGTTCAAAAAACATCTGGTACCAGGCACTGGGTACTGTGGAGTACCATCGGGGCGAGAGACTCCCCAAGGAAGACCAGCGATTGCAGAAGCGACTAGCCCTGCGGATGCCCTTCCTGGGAGAGCAGCCCCTGGATGAATGGGTGAAGGAATTGGAGCTCCGGGTATGGCAGGAGATGTGGCTGGAAGATGCCTACCAGGCGCTCTGGTGGTATGGGGCACAGTACCTGCCCTGGACAGCCGAGCATGACAAGCCAGAGGGAGAGGAGTTTGATGGTCTTGTCTTGTTATGGGAGGCTTTTTCAGAGCCTGAGTTTGGGAGCCCTACACAAGCCCGGTTCAGTGATCTCTTGGAGTGGAGGGAGAGCAGGTATGACTGGGACGACACTCATGAGATTGAGCAAGACCTGGTCCACCTAGTGACCCGAGAGATGGAGCTGGAGCAGGGCTACCAAGATCTGTTCCACTCCAGTGAGAAGGCTCAGCAGGGAAGCGGAGACCCAGATCCAGACCCATTCAGCTGGGTAGATATTGCAGAGAATTACTGGGAAGAACCCCAGGTGGCTGGTGGAGATGGGGCCGAGGTCTCTCCACCGGTCCTGCAGGGAATTGGGAGCCCAGTCTCCATTCCCCAGCTGGAGATATTGCAGGGAATTGGGAGCCCAAGCTCCATTCCCCAGCGGCAAGCTGAGTTACAGGTGGCAGAGACAAGTGGTCCTGTCCCCCAATGGCAGTGTACCTTGCAGGGAGAGGAGAGCAGCGTCCTCCCTCCCCAGTGGCAGGGTGAGCTACAGGGATGCTCAGATTCCCAGCAGCAGTAGGATTTTTTGGGAATTGGGAGCCCAGTCTCCATTCCCCAGCGGCAGGACTCTGTATTGGGAGCGGAGACAGTCGGTCTCCCTCCCCCGCGGCTGGAAATATGTATGGGAGAGGAGCTTGTTACCCCCTCTCCCCAGCGGCAGCTTAATGCACCTGGGGGAAACAGTAAGCCCTACAACTGTGCAGATGGGACCGTGGTCTCTGCACGTACAGCACAGGGGGTAGGGACGGTCGGTTCTGCCCCCCAGCGACAGGGCTGTTTAACTAAAGGGGAGACAGTCGGTCTCCAGCAGCAGGGCTGTGTGTCTAAAGGGGAGACAGTCACTCTCCGGCAGCAGAGCTAGGTATCTAAAGGGGAGACAGTCTGTCTCCCCCTCGAACCACCAGGCTTCAACCAGGCTACCTCCCCAGTAGCGCTGGACCAGGGCAGAGTACCGCTGGTCTCTGCCCACTCAGCAACCCACCAAAGCAGCCTACCAGTCACCCACACAGCCGTGGTGAGGCACCTGGACATGGACAAGCTTCTCCTCTACCCAGGTGTCATAACCATTTATTGTGGGTGGGCTGTACTGCTGATTGTGTTTTGTGGGTGGGCTGCTGGACTAACAAGGGCACTGACCGGCAGGAGGTCAGATACCCTGTTAGTCTGTTTGGAAAAGGGGAGAGATGTGACGAGAGCAACCTCGCCACATTGCATTGGAGAAGCCTGGTTGCTCGCCTGTTACCTTTGGATTATGGCCCCATGTTAAAAGACGTTGTTTCCTCTGCAGAAAAGACTTATTCTTGTTTTTCTGCCCGGTGTTCGGTAGATTCAATCTACCGAACAACCACATGAATGACTAGACCACCTGGGAGCTGGAGTGTGTTGGCAATTAGCCTTTAGTTTGGCACGAACACCGCTGAAGCTGCCGACCTCCCTTCTTGTTCGGTGGAAGTATACGAACGGCCCGGTATTCGGTAGTTGTACCTGACTGCACTATACCCCAGATAGGAATCCCATGGAGCTCATTCGTATGAGAACTGACTTTGTGAAGACTTTGGCTCCATGGCGATTAAACTGTATTTGTGTGGTCTGAGCGCCATTTGCTTAATAATGTGTTCTAGTTTGCCTTCCTTTCGTGGATTTGCCTGTTTGTATATCCTTCTTTGTCTGTTTGTCTATCTACCGAATGAACTTACCGAACGGACGGCCACCCAGAAGAGGAGTGTGCTGCTGGTTGTGACAGATCCATCTGTATAGCCTAAGATTGCTGGTTTGTCTGTTTTGCCTCTTTTCGTGGAATTACCTGTCTGTATGCCCCTGTTCGTTTATTTGACTTTTTTACCAAATGAACTTACCGAACGGACGGCCACCCAGAAGAGAAGTGTGCTGCTGGTTAACCTCTTGATCCCAATTAGAATGTTGTGGTTAACCGCAGACACCTCTCAATTATAACCAAATACAGGGTGGTCGTCGTTCGTATGTCGACCACGAGGCGGCGGCCATTTTAAACCATGCGAAAGACCAGCGGTGTTCGGCACAGATTCTATGGAACTGAAAACGGACACTTTTTCTGCCGAACACCGCTAAAACCACAGACCGCCCTTCTCAGTCGACAAAGGCATGTGAACACCGGCCGTTCGGGAGTTTGGAACGGACTTAACCCAGATAGCCTTCCCATGGAGTCAATCGCATACCGAAAGACTGTAAAAGACTTTGACTCCATGGCGATTGAACTGCGCGTATGGGATCTGAGCGCTAATCGCAAAGAATATGCAGTCAGATCCAGGCTATCTGGGGATACGTTGCACGAATGGAATATATTCGGTAGTTGTGTAATTATTTATTTTTATGTGGTTTTTATGTTTCATCTAAAATGACGATTTGCCTCTGTCCTGGGAGATAATTGAATTACTTCTCAATTATCTCCAGGGCAGAGGGGAGGAAACCATGATGCATGCTGGGAATATTATGTGCCTGTGTGTCCTAACATGCTATATGTCTGTCTGCCATTACAGTCTCCCATTTGGTCCCCTAGGGGAGTGTCCACCAAGTGGGAGACCTGCATAAAAACGGACGGGTAGCCCACAGTAAACCCAGTTCTTGTTTTACCCTCAATGCGGAGCTTGGTCTCGTTATTGGGGGGATTTACTACTCACGACTAGCAACTGATTGCTGGAACCGTAAGCCGCTTGGATGATATGTTGTTAGCGGCGATTCGTGGGTTTATCGCTCGAGAGTTGGAGCATCCATACAGGTCCCGTTCAGGAGGTTAGCGCATTCCCCTGCTTGCAGTTCGTATGATTGGAGTCTATACGAATGGAGTTTGTATTATTGCGAGAGGGGAGGATTCACTAAACGGCGGTTTTGACTATTTGATGCTGAGGGTGCCGTTACAACTGGTGGCAAGTGACGGGATGATCCTCATCGCCCAGAGAGACCACTACATCCAGGAGTAATGGAAATACAATACCAAAGGCTGAAAAGAGCTACCCTAAAAGACTTACTGGAACAAAGAGGCAGACAAGCCAGTAATCTCAGGAAGAGGGAGATTATTGCAAGACTTAACGAAATGGATGGAGTACCAGGGGCTGAAGGAGCCAATGGGCCCAATGCAGCTGATAGAACCCCTGAAGAAGCAAGCTTTGACCGGGCGGTAAGAATCAGACTGGCTCATTATGGTCCCAACCTGACTCCAGTGATCATCAGCCGGGTCATGGACGCTGTAGAGGCCAACCTGCTATGCCAAAGAGGTGCTGCAGTAGCCCCAGTTCCAGCAATCCCGGTGGAAAAAAGGTTACAGTTTGCAGCTTTTAAATCCTTCCTTGAGACAGAAGGAGAGATTGATGGGTACCTTGCTGATTCTGAGCGGCAATGTGCCCTACACAAGGTACCCCCAGAAGACTGGGTTACTATATTGTCCGGCAAGTTATCCGGCCAGGCCAGTGACGCTTTTCGGGCCATTCCTGATGAGGAGATCGGGGATTATGGGTCTGTAAAGGAAGCTTTGCTCTCCAGGTATGCCGTTACACCGGAGGCATACCGGAGGCGGTTTAGAGACACCGCCAAACTGGCTGGGGATTCCTACGTTGAATGGGCATGGCGGGGTGTCAAGCCGTATCCGGGGAAGAGGTGCTGCAGATGTTCCTGCTGGAGCATTGTTTTGAAAAATTATCCTCAGGCGTCAAAGAGTGGGTAAGGGACAGTAAACCCTCCACTCTGTATGAAGCAGCTCGCCTGGCAGACGAGTACACGGATGCCCGTAAACTGGACAGTGCTATTGGTAAGACTCCTGCCAGAGTGGAGTACCGACCAGCAGCACCCCCAGCAGCTACCGTCTACCAACCACCGACGCACTGCCCGTCAGCACCTGCTCCAGCTTATAACTACCCGCATCCGCCCCGGTTTAACTCACGGGACTACTCGCAACCCATCCAAAGTTTTGGGTGCAAGCTGCTAGGGCATAAACGACCGGAGGGCCCGCTGAATAATGCTAACCAGGCCCAGTCTTGGAGGAGACCAACCAACGACCCACTTTTCAACCGAGATGTGTGGGTATACTGTAGTACTTGTGACACATGTCAAGGGGTAGGTAAATGGGGGGATCACCCAAAAGCTAGGCTTATATCTATGCCTATCATTGGGGAACCCTTTTCCCGCATAGCCGTTGACATTGTGGGTCCACTGGCCAGGGCTAGTCCATCCGAGAAGAGGTATATTCTCACAGTGGTGGACTATGCCACACGTTATCCAGAGGCAGTAGCGCTGTCTAATATAAAGGCAGAGACAGTGGCTGATGCCCTGGTTAAGATTTTTACTAGGGTCGGGTTCCCTCAGGAGATTCTCTCCGACCAGGGAACTCAGTTTACCGCTGTGCTCACCCAGCAGCTGTGGAAGGTGTGCGGCATTAAACCGCTGCTTAGCTCACCTTATCACCAACAGACTAACGGTCTCTGCGAGCGATTTAATGGCACCCTAAACAGATGTTGAGGACCTTTACTGACACTTGCAGAGACTGGGAGCGATTCCTGCCTCATCTGTTATTTGCATACAGAGAGCTCCCCCAGGAATCTACTGGGTTCTCTCCCTTTGAGCTACTCTATGGGAGAAGGGTCCGTGGACCCCTGGATCTCATTAGAGGACACTGGGAGGGAGAGACAGAGCAGGAAGGAACTCCCATCGTGCCATACGTTCTGGAACTCCGGGAACGCATGGAGAAACTGTCCCTAATGGTAAGGGAGAATCTCCAGGCGGCCCAGGGGAGACAGAAGAGGTGGTACGATCGGGGAGCCCGACAGCGGGTCTTCCAGGTTTGGAAAAAGGTTTTAGCGCTCAAGCCTATGAAGACGAACAAGATGCAAGCCTCATGGCAGGGCCCATATAAGGTGTTAGCTCAGGTGTGTGATACTACCTACCTTATAGCCAGCTGTGCAGATGAAAGGATTCAGCGATCCTTTCATATGAACATGCTGAAGGAGTATCAGGAGAGACCAGAAGATGTTGCTGCAGTGTGTGCCCTGGCTGCCGACGACCCAGAGAATTTACCTCTGCCTGACTTATTAGAGAAGGACCCCCAGACTGACCTCACTAGTCTTGTACAGCTAGGGGATCGGCTGAGCCCCACAGAGAGGGTACAGGCAAGACACCTTCTGTGGGAGAAGCAGGCGATGTTCTCCCAAAAACCAGGCTACACTACCCTAGCTGTACACAAGGTAGAGACCCCCGGACAGAATCCCTTACGACAGCCACCCTATCGTATCCCTGAAGCAGTCTGAGAAGGAATGCGGAAGGAGATACAGGAGATGACTAGGCTTGGAGTCATCGAACACTCAGACAGCCCTTGGGCCTCGCCTGTGGTCCTAGTGCCTGAGAAAGATGGGACCACCCGGTTCTGTGTGGACTACAGGCGGCTCAACGATCGGACCACCACTGACACCTACCCGATGCCCCGGGTAGACGAGTTATTAGACCGCATTGCCAGGGGACGCTATCTGACCACTATAGACCTGTGTAAAAGCTATTGGCAGATCCCCCTGGCCAAGGATGCTATCCCTAAGTCGGCATTTGTCACCCTATTTGGCCTGTACCAGTTTAAGGTTATGCCATTTGGGATGAAGAATGCTCCGGCTACCTTCCAGCGTATGGTGGATAGACTTCTCGATGGCTTCCAGGAATTTGCGTGTGCATACCTGGATGACATTGCGGTCTACAGCGAGTCCTGGGAAGAACACCTAGTGCATGTAGGGGTGGTTCTGGACAAGATTTGGGCCGCCGGCCTGTCCTTGAAACCAGACAAGTGCCATCTAGGCATGGCGAAAGTCCAGTACCTGGGTCAACAGAGTAGGCTTTGGGAGACAGAGACCAGAGCCAGCCAAAGTAGAGGCAGTGGCTAATTGGCCCACACCTATCACAAAGACCCAGGTACTGGCCTTTCTACCGACGTTTTGTCCCGGATTACAGTACTATAGCCAAACCCCTGACTGACCTGACGAAAAATAATCTACCTAAGCAGGTCCTGTGGTCTCCAGCTTGTGAAGCCGCGTTTCAGGCACTGAAGCAGGCTCTTGTGAATGCCCCTGTCCTGGCTGCCCCAGTCCCTAACAAACGTTTTCTCGTTCATACAGATGCTTCCATGTATGGACTGGGGGCTGTGCTGAGCCAGGTCGGGGAGGATGGAGGAGAGCACCCTGTCGCATATCTCAGCAGAAAGTTACTACCTCGGGAAGTGAGTTATGCGGCAGTGGAAAAGGAGTGTTTAGCCCTGGTCTGGGCATTAAAGAAGTTGAGCCCCCATTTATACGGACAGGAGTTCTCCCTTATAACGGACCACAATCCACTTGTCTGGCTTAACCGGGTCTCAGGGGACAATGGTAGACTGCTGCGGTGGAGTTTAGCTTTACAACCCTGTAACTTCACCATCAGCTACCGACCCGCTATAGACTAAGATTGCTGGTTCGTCTGTTTTGCCTCTTTTCGTGGAATTACCTTGTTACGATTGCCCCCGGTCTAGCAGAGGGGTTGATCGTTTAGAAGTCCTGGTTCCCGCTGTAGAGAGTCGAACGGAGGTCTTTCGGTAGTAAGCTGCAAATGTAGAATATTCCCAAGCACGGTATAAGCATCAATATCCCGGATCCCTACAACATGAGTCGAGGCTGCAAGTTGAGGGTCAAAACGAACTGGCTTTACTGGCACACAACATGGCAATTTATGTGATTCCTCAGGTCCAAGGACAGCCCCCTGTGGACCTGATGGAATACAGGTACAGTACAGACAAGTAACCAATCACAATACAGTGTATCATTTGAATTAGTACCCGCCCAGCTTGGAGATAATGAGGCCAACGGTTATACAATTTAATTATCTCCAAGCACACAAAAGACCACGTTTTATTATGTCCCAGAAAACTGCATAAAAATCCATAACTTTAACATTAATAAAGGAAAACAGCTCATTCTACCATTCATTTAATAGCTCGCGTTCGGATACATTAAACATACGAATGGCGCTCCAATCCCACGAACAGAATGGGCTATTTCTGCCGTATAAAGTCCGTTCGGCATTTTGGATTGTGAGTCTCTGATGGCGGCCATGTTTTCAGACGGTTTAGCGGGCAGCGGGACCTCGCTTCCAACTTATGGAACTAAACCCGGGTATCAGTTCATGCGAAGTCCCGCTGTCTGTCTGGTAGTGGAACTCGTTCGGTACATGAACGGGGACCACCTGGTAGCATGGTACTTGAGTTGTGGTTAACCGCAGAAACCACAGGCTAATGACCGCCACGCAACCCACTGTAGGGGGTCTCTGTTCGTGTGGTTGTTCGATAGGTTCCCTTCGGTACTTTGGGTGCGAACGTCGATCCCCCCCAGGCCCATCAATTAGTCTGTGGTTAACCGCAGACCGCAGCCGCCTGGGTGGTTAATGGCTGCCACACTCCGCTGGTCGGGTGGTCGACCGTTCGGTACTTTGCGGGGTGATGAGGTTAAGTGGCGGCACACGCCAGCATTTGGGGGGTCCCTCGTTCGTATCACGAATGGAGTCTTTATAAGAGTTCGTGTAATCCATTCGTGTTTTCCTCGGCTTAAACGTATAGAGTGGTAACAGTAGCAATCGGTATTAACAGTAACACAGTCATTTCGAGTCTTTTGTAACAATGCTCCCTCTTTGTGGAACACTCTGGCAGACACTGTCTGACCCCTTTTCGGGGCAGACTAAGGGTGTCCAGACTAGCAAGTTTATGCTGGGCTGAGGTCAGTTTGCCGGGATAACCCGTCGGCGTTGCCATTCTGCTTCCCAGGTCGGTAGGTGATTGTAAAATTAAACGGTTGCAAGGATAAGCTCCAGCGTAACAATCTGCCATTGTCCCCAGCAACCCGGTTGAGCCACACCAACGGGTTATGGTCTGTAACCAGAGTGAACTCTTGTCCATACAAATAGGGGCTTAACTTCTTTAATGCCCACACCAGGGCCAAACACTCTTGTTCTACCGCGGCATAGCTGACTTCGCGTGGTAGGAGTTTTCGACTGATGTAGGCAATCGGGTGTTCCTTCCCATCATCTCCTACTTGGCTGAGGACAGCTCCTAGCCCGAACATGGAAGCGTCTGTATGAACAATAAAACGTCGAATAGGGGCTGGGGCAGCCAAGACAGGAGCATTAATCAAAGCAGTTTTGAGCGCTGGGGAGACCACAGGACCTGTCGGAGAAGGTTTTTCTTTGTTAGGTCGGTCAGAGGTTTGGCAATGGCACTATACTCGGGTACAAATCTCCTGTAGTATCCGGCGGTACCCAGGAAGGCTAGCACTTGGGTCTTAGTGTGAGGGGTGGGCCAGTTGGCGACCGCCTCTATCTTAGCTGGTTCCGGTCGCTGTTTCCCACATCCTACCCGGTGGCCCAGGTACTGTACCTCAGCCATCCCAAAGTGGCATTTCTCTGGCTTCAGGGTCAGGCCCGCGGCCCGAATCTGATCCAGGACTATTCCCAAATGAGCCAAGTGTTCCTCTCAGGACTCACTATGGATCGCTATGTCGTCCAGGTATGCGCAGGCAAATTCCTGGAAGCCATCAAGGAGTCGGTCCACCAAGCGCTGGAATGTGGCGGGGGCATTCTTCATCCCGAACAGCATGACCTTTAAGTGGTACAAACCGAACGGGGTGACGAAGGCCGACTTGGGGATAGCCTCCCTGGCCAGAGGGATTTGCCAGTAACCTTTACAGAGGTCAACGGTAGTTAGGTAGTTCCCCCGGGCTATGCGATCCAGCAGCTCATCCATTCTTGGCATGGGATAAGCATCGGTGACGGTCTTGTCATTGAGTTTCCGATAGTCCACACAGAATCTGGTAGTACCGTCCTTCTTGGGTACCAGAACCACTGGGGATGCCCAGGGACTATCGGAAGCTTCAATGACCCCTAGCCGGAGCATCTTGTCTATTTCCTTTTTCATGCCTGCCCGTACTGCCTCCGGAATTCGGTAGGGAGCCTGTCTTAAAGGGTTTTGCCCGGGGGTATCTACTTGGTGGGTGGCCAGATCAGTACACCCTGGTTCTTGAGAGAACATGGCTTGTTTCTCTCGGAGCAGTTTGTGTAGCTGCTCCCTCTCTACCGGCTAAGTCTGTCCCCGATCTGTACTTGGCTCACTACTTCAGACGGGGAGTTGGGGGTCAATAAGTCGGGTATGGGGAGACTGTCTGCGTCCTCAAACGCAGGACTACATATGGCTGACACCTCCTCTGGCCTCTGTAGGTATTCTTTCAGCATATTCACGTGAAAGATCTTTCGTAGGTTCTCATCGTGACAGCTGGCAATCACATATGTAGTGTCCCCTCTTTTCTCCACTATCTGGTAAGGACCCTGCCAGGCTGCTTGCAGCTTGTCTGCTTTAACTGGTTTTAGTACCATAACCTTCTGCCCTATACAGAAGCTTCTCCGCTGTGCCCCCCAGTCGTACCAGACTTTCTGTTGCCCCTGGGCCTTCTGAAGGTTGGCCCGGACCGACTTAGCCAACTGCTCCATACGGTCCCGGAGCTCCAGCACGGATGGCACGATAGGGACCCCGGCGTTCTCGGTCTCTCCCTCCCAGTGCTCACGGATAAGGTTCAGGGGGCCCCGTAAATTACGACCGTATAGCAGATCAAAGGGAGAGAATCCGGTGGTTTCCTGGGGCACCTCCCGGTAAGCAAACAGGAGATGCGGCAGGAAACGTTCCCAGTCTCTATACTCCTGAGTGAAGGTTTTTAACATTTGTTTGAGGGTTCCATTGAACCGCTCACATAGCCCATTGGTCTGAGGGTGATACGAGGAGCTGAGAAGGGATTTTATCTTGCAAACATGCCATAGCTGCTGGGTCAGTTCTGCCATGAACTGAGACCCTCTGTCGGATAGGATCTCCCGAGGGAATCCTACCCGAGAGAATACCTGCACTAACGCATTAGCCACCGTGTCTGCCTGGATATTAGATAAAGCCACGGTTTCCGGGTAGCGGGTAGCATAGTCCACGATGGTAAGAATATATCTCTTACCAGATGGATTAGGGGTGGCTAGAGGCCCGACTAAGTCGACGGCTACCCGGCTAAACGGCTCTTCGATAATGGGCATGTTAACGAGGTGTGCCTTGGGGTGGTCTCCTCGCTTGCCTACCCGTTGGCAGACCTCACGTGTTACAATAGGTCCTCACATCTGCATGTACCCCTGGCCAGAACAGGGTATGGGTAATACGGTGAAGGGTACGGGTTACTGCCAGGTGTCCGGCTAAGGGGATATCGTGGCCCACCCGTTTATATTTGTGGGGTATCACTAGCTGTCTCCTACGGTGGCCCTTCTTTTCTGTATGTCGGTACAGTCGGCCCTGTTCCCATGCAAAAGTTTCCAGGTCTGATCCCCCAGTCTCTATACTTTTGGAGCGTCGGATCAGTTTTGGTCTCAGCCTCAAAGGCTGCAGGAGTGTCCCAGGGTAAGGGGGCAGGAGGGGTGGTCACAGTCGGGTTATGTCTTACCTGAGTCTCCCGCACTGGTGAAGGATCTCAACTCACCCAGCTTGGGACCGGGTAGTCACTGGATGCGCCTCAGAGTTGTAGGAAGGTGCATAGGTCCCAGGTCGTTTCCCAGCAAAACTTCCGCTGTTAAATTATCCATAATCCCCACCCTCACAAGTCCTTTTCCCGCACCCCAATCCAAATGTACCTTTGCTGTGGGTAGTTTGTATATGTCCCCTCCAGCCACCCGGACAGCCACTGTGTCAGGAGAGCGCTTGTGCTCGGGGACTAGTCGGCTTTGCACTAGGGTGATCGTGGCCCCGGTGTCTCTTAACCCCTGAGTGGGACGACCCTCTAGCAGCACTTCTTGCCGGTGGTGTTGCCTATTGTCGCTGGCGGCATACACAGGGTTAGCTTCGTGTAGGGGTCCCAGGTACTCTTCTAAAGGGCTGTCCTGTTCAAGGCAAAACGCTCGGGCCGGGCGATTATTTCCCGTTGTAGAAGAATTGTAGTTCCGTGTGGGGTAGTTATTATTGAGGGGGCAATTAGCAATCAGGTGCCCCGGTTGCTTGCATTTGTAACATGTGGGATGGGAGCACTCCTGATTGTAGTGGCTGGGTGGTTCCGTGTACCGTGTAGGTCCTGCTGGTACAGGTGTGCAAAACTCCGTTCGTAGAGTTGTTCAGTACACCTCTCTTGTTTCAGGCCGAGCTATCGTTCGGGAGTTGCTGAACTCCTGGACCTGCGCATCCCGGTGTTCGTCCGCCAGCCTTGCTGCTTCATGTAGGTTAGCGGGACGCCGGTCTTTCAACCACTCCAGGTCTTTTTGTTCAAGGCCCTCATAAAAATGTTCTAACAAAAACAGTTCTAATATTTCCGCTGCTGTAACGGCCCGACACCCGGTAATCCAATGGGTAGCAGCTCTCCGCATTCGGTGTGCCCATTCGGCATGTGTATCATTCGCCTTCTTCTTCGTGTTGCGGAACTGCCTTCGGTAGGTGTCCGGGGTCACAGCGTAGCGCTTCAGTAGCGTCTCCTTTACTGTGGGGAATTGGGCCACTTCCTCGGTGCTGAGTATCCTGAAGGCTTCCATGGCCCGCCCGGTTAACTTTCCTGCCAGGATACGCAGCCACGCTGAAATGGGTATCTGATGTAGAGCACACTGTCTTTCGAAATCAGCTAAAAACTCATCTATCCCCATCTCGTTTTCCACGAATGGGTTGAATGCCGCAAACTGAATTTTCGGCTGTTCTGCAGGTTCAGGGGAGCCGTTGTGGTCATTCGCGGCGGCTCCCTGCTGTGCGGTCACCATGTTCAGCTCGTGGGTTCTAGCCCGCTGTATGTCCGCCTCGGCCTCTGCCATCAGTTGCTGCACCAGCTCTACGTAGGGGTTTGGCCCGTATAGGGGAAGTCTTTCCCGGACAATCCTCGTCTTTTCGTCACTGGAGGTTACCGTCGGTTCTGCCATGGTGAAGCTTTGATCCAACTCGTTTAGGTCGGCAATCAATTCTCTCCTTGGCCGGTTACTTGCGTTTCCCCCTCGGCTCTCAAGTAAATCCTTTAGCGTAGTACGTTTCAGCTTATCATAGTTGCTCTCCATCCGTCCAATATCTCTCTCAGGAATTCCAGGATGATCCCGCCGCTGCCACCAATTGTTACGATTGCCCCCGGTCTAGCAGAGGGGTTGATCGTTTAGAAGTCCTGGTTCCCGCTGTAGAGAGTCGAACGGAGGTCTTTCGGTAGTAAGCTGCAAATGTAGAATATTCCCAAGCACGGTATAAGCATCAATATCCCGGATCCCTACAACATGAGTCGAGGCTGCAAGTTGAGGGTCAAAACGAACTGGCTTTACTGGCACACAACATGGCAATTTATGTGATTCCTCAGGTCCAAGGACAGCCCCCTGTGGACCTGATGGAATACAGGTACAGTACAGACAAGTAACCAATCACAATACAGTGTATCATTTGAATTAGTACCCGCCCAGCTTGGAGATGAGGCCAACGGTTATACAATCTAATTATCTCCAAGTGCACAAAAGACCACATTTTATTATGTCCCAGAAAACTGCATAAAAATCCATAACTTTAACATTAATAAAGGAAAACAGTTCATTCTACCATTCATTTAATGGGCTCTTTCTGCCGTATAAAGTCCGTTCGGCAATTTGGATTGTGAGTCTCTGATGGCGGTCATGTTTTCAGACGGTTTAGCGGGCAGCAGGACCTCGCTTCCAACTTATGGAACTAAACCCGGGTATCAGTTCATGCGAAGTCCCGCTGTCTGTCTGGTACTGGAAATCGTTTGGTACATGAACGAGGACCACCTGGTAGCATGGTACTTGAGTTGCGGTTAACCGCAGAAACCACAGGCTAATGACCGCCACGCGACCCACTGTAGGGGGTCTCCGTTCGTGTGGTTGTTCGGTAGGTTCCCTTCGGTACTTTGGGTGCGAACGTCGATCCCCCCAGGCCCATCAATTAGTCTGTGGTTAACCGCAGACCGCAGCCGCCTGGGTGGTTAATGGCTGCCACACTCCACTGGTCGGCTGGTCGACCGTTCGGTACTTTGCGGAGTGACGAGGTTAAGTGGCGGCACACACCAGCATTTGGGGGGTCCCTCGTTCGTATCACGAATGGAGTCTTTATAAGTGTTCGTGTAATCCATTCGTGTTTTCCTCGGCTTAAACGTATAGAGTGGTAACAGTAGCAATCGGTATTAACAGTAACACAGTCATTTCGAGTCTTTTGTAACATACCTGTCCGTATGCCCCTGTTCGTTTATTTGACTTTTTTTACCGAATGAACTTACCGAACGGACGGCCACCCAGAAGAGAAGTGTGCTGCTGGTTAACCTCTTGATCCCAATTAGAACGTTATGGTTAACCGCAGACACCTCTCAATTATAACCAAATAAAGGGTGGTCGTCGTTCGTATGTCGACCACGAGGCGGCGGCCATTTTAAATCATGCGAAAGACCAGCGGTGTTCGGCACAGATTCTATGGAACTGAAAACGGACACTTTTTCTGCCGAACACCGCTAAAACCACAGACCGCCCTTCTCAGTTGACAAAGGCATGCAAACACCGGCCGTTCGGGAGTTTGGACTACACGAATGGACTTAACCCAGATAGCCTTCCCATGGAGTCAATCGCATACCGAAAGACTGTAAAAGACTATGACTCCATGGCGATTGAACTGTGCGTATGGGATCTGAGCGCTATTTGCTTAGAATATGCACTCAGATCCAGGCTATCTGGGGATACGTTGCACGAATAGAATATATTCGGTAGTTGTGTAATTATTTATTTTTATGTGGTTTTTATGTTTCATCTAAAATGGCGATTTGCCTCTGTCCTGGGAGATAATTGAATTACTTTTCAATTATCTCCAGGGCAGAGGGGAGGAAACCATGATGCATGCTGGGAATATTATGTGCCTGTGTGTCCTAACATGCTATATGTCTGTCTGCCATTACAGTCTCCCATTTGGTCCCCTAGGGGAGTGTCCACCAAGTGGGAGACCTGCATAAATACGGGCGGGTAGCCCACAGTAAAGCCAGTTCTTGTTTTACCCTCAATGCGGAGCTTATTCTCATTATTGGGGGGGATTTACTACACACGATTAGCGACTGATTGCTGGAACCGTAAGCCGCTTGGAGGATATATTTGTTCGGCTGTTAGCAACGATTCGTGGATTATTGTTCGGGAGTTTGGAGCATCCGTACTCTGGGATTTATATATATATAAAATGTATGACTGCATACTGCAATACTCTGGGATTTATATATATATAAAATGTATGACTGCATACTGCAATACTCTGGGATTTTTATATATAAAAGGTATCACTGCCTACTGCAATACTCTGGGTTTTATATATATAAAAGATCATTGCATGCTGCAATACTCTGGGATTTATATATATATAAAAGGTATCACTGCATACTGCAATACTCTGGGATTTATATATATAAAAGGTATCACTGCCTACTGCAATACTCTGGGATTTTTATATATAAAAGGTATCATTGCATGCTGCAATACTCTGGGATTTTTATATATAAAAAGTATCACTGCATACTGCAATACTCTGGGATTTTTATATATAAAAAGTATCATTGCATACTGCAATACTCTGGGATTTTAATATATAAAAAGTATCACTGCATACTGCAATACTCTGGGATTTATATATATAAAAGGTATCACTGCATACTGCAATACTCTGGGATTTTAATATATAAAAAGTATCACTGCATACTGCAATACTCTGGGATTTATATATATAAAATGTATCATTGCATACTGCAATACTCTGGGATTTTTATATATAAAAAGTATCATTGCATACTGCAATACTCTGGGATTTTAATATATAAAAAGTATCACTGCATAGTGCAATACTCTGGGATTTATATATATATATATATATATATAAAAGGTATCATTGCGTACTGCAATACTCTGGGATTTATATATATATAAAAGGTATCACTGCATACTGCAATACTCTGGGATTTATATATATAAAAGGTATCATTGCATACTGCAATACTCTGGGATTTATATATATAAGGTATCATTGCGTGCTGCAATACTCTGGGATTTATATATATAAAATGTATGACTGCATACTGCAATACTCTGGGATTTATATATATAAAAGGTATCACTGCATACTGCAATACTCTGGGATTTATATATATAAAAGGTATGACTGCATACTGCAATACTCTGGGATTTATATATATATATATATAAAATGTATGACTGCATACTGCAATACTCTGGGATTTTTATATATAAAAGGTATCATTGCATGCTGCAATACTCTGGGATTTATATATATAAAAGGTATCACTGCATACTGCAATACTCTGGGATTTATATATATATATATATATATATAAAATGTATGACTGCATACTGCAATACTCTGGGATTTTTATATATAAAATGTATCATTGCATATTGCAATACTCTGGGATTTTTATATATAAAAGATCATTGCATGCTGCAATACTCTGGGATTTATATATATATATAAAAGGTATCATTGCGTACTGCAATACTCTGGGATTTTGGCATTATATATATTTATCATGCAGATTATTCCTAGACAATCTAATCGAACCCATTGTATAGTTACACAAACTAAGCATTTACTCGCATTACACAGTGTTTAACATTTATAGTTACAAGCCAGGAATTCTTTAACCGTTACATGTGTATGTGTGATGTTACCTACGATACACTGCAGTAAATGTACAACTGTGTTTTTAAATAATAGTTCTGACAAAGGATGCAGCAATTTATAATGAATAAGTAGGGTGCAGAAACCAGATTTTAAAAGGACAACGGGTGCAGTGGGAACAAACAGCCAAGAATGGAAGGTGAGGGGCAATAGAAAATAGGGGACCGACCAACCCCAAAATGTTATATTTATATATATATATATATGTGTGTGAAAAACAAAAAAAAATCCCAAATAATTTATTGCAGAGACTTCATTTAATTCTTTTAAAATATTTACCTTTTCCTATAAAGCATGGCAGCCTCTCTCCCCTAGGTTTTATTGACGGTTTAGGTTCCTTCTTTTATCGTATTTTATGAATAGCCATTTTCCAGAAATAGGAGAACATACATCAATAATATAATATGGATGTTATCCTTGCAATAGATTATTCTCTGAATCGTTCACACCTTACCACTGGTAATAAAAGAATTAAATTGTAATAAAAAACACACATTACGGAAAGCATATCACATATGGATGATCTATAGAAAGTCCAGTTAACAAAACAGCACAATATCAGGAGAAAGAAGATACCCACTCAACAATCCATTCTAAATTTATTTAGAATGCCCACTTTTGGGCAAACATGTGCGTGAAAAGCAGGGCCATAACCTATCTAACAAGCGAGTAGAGATCGGGACTCCAATTGAGGGAGTACAGTCATGGCAATCACACGTAACACCACTCCTTCGAATACCACAAAGTCAGATAAGATAAGCAACATCTATTCTTTAAACTAGCAGTCACACAGGTTCCTGTACCTATCTCCCCCTCCCCCTAACCCTGCCACAGGGTTTATTCAAAAGAGTGATCACTACCGCAATAATAAAACTACGAGTTACATACCGCTAACCTAGAAAAAGAGGTTACACAAGGAGATTTGAATTTCATTAAGTTCAGTGGTACTATCAGGTTACTGAGTCACTCAATGCAATGGGTGCGGGATACCCGAAACTAAAGAACAATTGATGTCTCCGTCCCACAAAGGAGGACACCTTAAGCCGAGTGGTTGTTGAATAATCCATTGAAGCCTATTGCAATAGCCTGATTGTAACGTAAGCTTGTTTTTATGGAGTGTACTTTTACGTTCATGGCCTCTCCCCTCCCACCCATCTTAATACAATAAAAGACCAATGGAAAAAAAAATTGTAATAAAAAACAAACACGCTTTGTGGAAACAAATGTGAGAATATATTTATTTCAAACAGAGCAGACTTCTTAAAAAAGAAAGTTTGAATGTCCACAAAATCTTATTGAAATTGACCTGAGATTAAAGAGAATTGTGGGAGCCTCGTTGTAGTGTTTTATAAAATAAAATTAAAATCACAGAGGTTAAAATGTGCTGAGAGAAATGTGATGGATGCAAATAATTGAGTCACACGACTGCATGGGTCTATAAGGGTCTCTCAATGCTGCAAAGAAGGCTTGGCTTGACACCAGGTGACCCCAAGCCAGTAGGACATTATTAAAAGACACTGAGGCACCTTGTGATCTCCCAGCAAAGATTTCCTATTGAGAAAGACAATGCTGAAATCCTCACAGATGATAAGGTACTGGGAACGCACATAAAGCTGCGATACTGGGCAAATTGCCATTATTATCTTACACCTTGCAGTATTAAAAAAAAATGTGTTACCTTATTAGCAAGTCACATAGCACTCTGCTCTGACAAAAGAAAACACATTCTGCTTTCCTGGATTGTTTTATGGTGATTGAAATATGTCAACATAAAGATTATTTAGTGCAAATTGGAACAAAGTAGCACTGGCTGCTGCCTCCAAAACGAGAGGGTTATTCGAGGGCAAAGAACCATACAATCGCTCTGCTGTTCAGCCATTGTCAGCCAATACCTTTCTTGGTACTAAACATTAATTGTCCGTCACAACAGGTACCCTAAAAAACCTAGCTTGTTACAATGTTCAAGGCTACTTCAAAATGACGTCTGCCAAAATAGAAAACACACAGGGGTTTCTTCACCAAATTCCAAACTGTCAAAAGTTGAAATCCTCAAAATTGGAGCAAAAACACCTAATCTGGAAACATTTTCCAATTTGACCCAGGTTCGGCAATTTTAGCCTCAGTGTTTTTTTGATTCAGGATTTGTTAGAATTCAGTGGTGAATAGATCCCATAGAGATCACTAATCAGGGAACTGAAAACTACATTTCAACATTTAGGTAAAAACAGCTGTTTGGGGGGGACTAAGTTTGCTATACATTTTGCTATACATTTTGGCATAACTTTTGCATTCATTTCAGTACTTCAGTGCTTAGTGAATAAACTCCAGACTTTAACACAAAGTGTGCAGGCTAGCGAATTGAGGCAGAAATGATTAAACACAGACAAGGGCTTTGTGAAGACACACACAGAACAGACGAGGAAACACACACATTTGCACCAAGATAAACAAGTGGTGAATCCAGGGTAATGCCTGTGCACAACGTATAGATTTGAAAGTCAAAGGCAAAACAGTAAAATTTCAGAAAACAGTATACAGGGAGTATCTGCATTGATTAGAATTAAAATTCATTCAGAGTGCCCTCCAAACCCACAAGTACAGAGCACACAAATTCAACCCAAAGCAGAGAAAAATCATATGAAACATTCAGACAGAATACAAACATATCCTCCAATGTCGCCCTTCTCCCAGAACTGCCTTCATGGGATGGGAGGAATACTTCTAGAAGGAAGGATAGTTCTGCATACATTCTAAATATTTCACACCACAAACATCCACTACTGAGAACATCCAGTTACACCCACACCCAGCCACTACTAAGTACATACAGTTACACCCACAAACAGCCACTGCTGAGTACATACCGACTGTTACACCCACACACAGCCACTGCTGAGTACATACCGACTGATGCACCCACAAAAAAAGCCACTATGGAGTACATCCAGTTACACCCACACACAGCCACTACTAAGTACATACGGTTACACCCACAAACACCCACTGCTGAGTACATACTGACTGTTACACCCACACACAGCCACTACTGAGTACATACTGACTGTTACACCTACACACAGCCACTACTGACTACATGCCGACTGTTGCACCCACACACTGCCACTACTGTGTACATATCGACTGTTACACCCTCAAACAGCCACTACTGACTACATGCCTACTGTTGCACCCACACTCAGCCACTACTGACTACATGCCGACTGTTGCACCCACACTCAGCCACTACTGACTACATGCCGACTGTTGCACCCACACTCAGCCACTACTGACTACATGCCGACTGTTGCACCCACACTCAGCCACTACTGATAAGCCAACTGTTGCACCCACACACCGCCACTACTGTCTACATGCCGACTGTTACATCCACACTCAGCCAGTACTGACTACATGCCGTCTATTACACCCACACACAGCAACATCTGACTACATACCGACTGTTACACCCACACACAGCCACTGCTAAGTACATACTGACTGTTACACCCACACACAGCCCCTGCTAATTACATACTGACTGTTACACCCACACACAGCCACTACTGACTACATACCGACTGTTGCACCCACACACAGCCACTACTGACTACATACCGTCTATTACAACCACACACACCCTACACACATGCCGTCTGTTAAATCCACACACTACTGAGTACATACTGACTGTTACACCTACACACAGCCCACACACAGCCACTACTGAGTAAATACTGTTACACTCACACAAGCCACTACTTAGTACATAAAGAGTGGTTCACCCACACACAGCTACTACTGAATACATACTGACTGTTACACCCACACACAGCCTCTACTAAGTACATATTGACTGTTACACCCACGCACGGGCACTGCTAAGTACATACTGACTGTTACACCCACGCACAGGCACTGCTAAGTACATACTGACTGTTACACCCCCACACAGTCACTACTGACTACATACCGACTGTTAAATCCACACTCAGCCACTACTGACTACATGCTGTCTGTTACACCCACAAACAGCCAATACTGACTACATACCGACTGTTACAACCACACACAGCCTACACACATGCCGTCTGTTAAACCCATGCACTACTGAGTACATACTGACTGTTACACTCACACACAGCCACTACTGAGTAAATACTGACTGTTATACTCACACACAGCCACTACTATGTACATACTGACTGTTACACTCACACAAGCCACTACTTAGTACATAAAGAGTGGTTCACCCACACACAGCTACTACTGAATACATACTGACTGTTACACCCACACACAGCCTCTACTAAGTACATACTGACTTTTACACCCACACACAGCCACTACTATGTACATACTGACTGTTACAGAGTACATACAGAGTGGTTCAGCCACACACAGCCATTACTATGTACATGCAGACTGTTCAATCCACACACAACCATGATTGTGTACATAAAGTCTGCTTAACCCACACAGAGAGCAGGGTAACAAATTCCCCAATGAGGGATTAACAAATCATTTTAAACACAATTATTTACATCCATCAGTTATACTACGCCTATATCCATTGTCCCAAAGCTAACAAAATAAACTGGGGTGAATACAGTGGGGTCCAGTCCTTGGGCTCATTAAGGCAGGTGTGCACGATGTAATGAGACCTCAACAGATATGCAGCATGAGGAGTCAGTACCTCAAACCTTGGGTTGAAGGTTTGGAAGCAGATTGTCACTTTGCAAGGTAAGATCCTAAAGGACAGATTAGAAATGCAGGATTAAAAAAACAAACTAGTTATGCATTATATAGCAGCCTACAGACACAAGATCCCATATGGCAGCCTACAGACACAGGATCCCATACAGTCTGTTATATGGCAGCCTACAGACACAGGATCCCATACAGTCTGTTATATGGCGGCCTACAGACACAGGATCCCATACAGTCAGTTATATGGCAGCCTACAGACACAGGATCCCATACAGTCAGTTATATGGCAGCCTACAGACACAGGATCCCATACAGTCTGTTACATGGCAGCCTACAGACACAGGATCCCATACAGTCAGTTATATGGCAGCCTACAGACACAGGATCCCATACAGTCAGTTATATGGCAGCCTACAGACACAGGATCCCATACAGTCTGTTACATGGCAGCCTACAGACACAGGATCCCATACAGTCTGTTACATGGCAGCCTACAGACACAGGATCCCATACAGTCTGTTATATGGCAGCCTACAGACACAGGATCCCATACAGTCAGTTATATGGCAGCCTACAGACACAGGATCCCATACAGTCTGTTACATGGCAGCCTACAGACACAGGATCCCATACAGTCTGTTACATGGTAGCCTACAGACACAGGATCCCACACAGTATGTTATATGGCAGCCTACAGACACAGGATCCCATACAGTCTGTTACATGGTAGCCTACAGACACAGGATCCCATACAGTCTGTTATATGGCAGCCTACAGACACAGGATCCCACACAGTATGTTATATGGCAGCCTACAGACACAGGATCCCACACAGTATGTTATATGGCAGCCTACAGACACAGGATCCCATACAGTCTGTTATATGGCAGCCTACAGACACAGGATCCCATACAGTCTGTTATATGGCAGCCTACAGACACAGGATCCCATACAGTCAGTTATATGGCAGCCTACAGACACAGGATCCCATACAGTCTGTTACATGGCAGCCTACAGACACAGGATCCCATACAGTCTGTTACATGGTAGCCTACAGACACAGGATCCCACACAGTATGTTATATGGCAGCCTACAGACACAGGATCCCATACAGTCTGTTACATGGCAGCCTACAGACACAGGATCCCCCACAGTATGTTATATGGCAGCCTACAGAGACAGGATCCCATACAGTCTGTTACATGGCAGCCTACAGACACAGGATCCCACACAGTATGTTATATGGCAGCCTACAGACACAGGATCCCATACAGTCTGTTATATGGCAGCCTACAGACACAGGATCCCATACAGTCTGTTACATGGCAGCCTACAGACACAGGATCCCATACAATCTCCCATTAAGTATCACTGTATACATTCTAACATTGTATGGAACCTTACAGATACCAGACTGTTTTAAAATAGTTGCATATATAATATTTAACACATGCTTTTTATATATTAACTTAAAATTGTAATCGGTTACCTAAATATATATGCACACATTGTGCATGTACAAACGCTAGGAGCTTTCTCCATCCTCCTGAGAGACGCTGTGAAGGGGAATAAGGCTCTCGTTCTGCTCAGAGTCCTCCTGGACCCTAAAAGATGAAAGGAAAAATGTGTGAGCAAATATAGAGAGAATGTGCTCAGTGCATTCAGTCTGAAATCAACTGCTATCGCCATACCGTGCAATGCGATGCTTTCGGCAAATAAAGCCAAAAACCCTCCGTATTCCCACCATGACTGGGTCCCAGTTATTGTAATGGCAAAGTAGAGTCACAATAAAGAATGATATAAAAACAGGAACAGCCCCCACAAAAAACACCCAGGAGAAGCGAACCTAAAATACAAATAGAAATGAAACAATTACTCAAGAATACATTTCTATGCAGAGACACACACACACTACACTGACACAGGATCCCATAACCTCCCTCTGCTGTGATGTAAACTAATCAGTCACAACATTAAACCCACCTAATATTGTAAAGGTCTCCCTCGTGCTTTTAACCCCTTAAGGACCAAACTTCTGGACTAAAAGGGAATCAGGACATGTCACGTGTCATTAAGGGGTTAAAACAGCTCTGATGCGTCAAGGCATGGACTCCACAAAACCTCTGAATGTGTCCTGTGGTATATGGCACCAAGGCATTAGCAGCAGACCCTTTAATCTTGAGGAATTCGGATGCTAAGGCAACACCTTTTACTTTTTGTCAAGTTTCTCAAACATTCACAGCACAACGTTGCCCAGAGCATAACACTGCCTTCTTCCGATTGTGCATCCTTTTGCCATCTGTTCCCCAGGTAAACAACACATACACCCAGCCATTCACCTGATCTAAAAGAAAACATGATTCATCGGTCCTGACAATCTTCTTCCATTGCTCCATGGTCCAGGTCTGAAGCTCACATGCCGACTGTAGGCACTTTCGGCTGCAGAGAGGGGTCATCTAGGGCACTGACTGATCTGCGGCTACGCAACCACATAATAAGCAAACTGCGATGCTCTGCGTGTTCTGACACCTTTCTATCATGGGCAGCATTAAGTTTTTCAGCAATTTGAAGTACAGTAGCTTTTCTGTACGATTGGACCAAATGGGTTGGTCCTTCTTTGCACCACTTTTGGTAGGTGCTAACCACTGCATACCAGGAAAACCCCATAAGATATGCCGTTTTGGAGATGCTCTGACCCAGTGGTCTAGCCATCACTATTTGGCCATTACCAAAGTCACTCAGATCTTTTCACTTGCCCATTCTCCCAGGGTGAGAATAAATAGATGAATATTTAATGTATAAAAGCAGGCAATCTGAACTTTCTGATCACAGCACACACAGCGTGGATCCTTACCTTTTGCATGCAGATATCTGCAATGATGGACAGGGGGATTGTGAGACTCAAAGCCAATGTGCCAATTAGGGAAGACGTCAGGAAGCATCCCCTTAAATGTAATATTAGAAGAGTCAGTTGGTTTCACAGACCTGATCACAGTTAATGGGACACAAAGAAGCAAAACAACTTTAGCTTACTGAAGCAGTTTTGGTATATAGATCATGCCCCTGCAGTTTCACTGCTCAATTCTCTGTAATTTTGGAGTTAAATCACTTCGTATACAGCCCTAGCCACACCTCCATAGGCTGCCAATTGCACAGCCTCCTTATACATTTCCTGAAAAAGAGTCTACATTTTTAACATCCCTTACTGCATATTGTGTTTAATGTAAAATGTTTCATCTCCTGCTCTGTTAATTATCATTTACACCTTGCAGCAGAGTCATGTGTTAAGTTAAATGTTCAAATAACAGTGCAAGAGATAAGAACGTGTAACGTAAACACACTGTGTTTTAAGATCTGAGTGAAAATGAGACCATTTTAATGGATGCAGGGTGATTGACAGCGATAGGAGGTGTGGCTAGGACTGCATTAACTGCAGAAACAAAAGTGTATGTGCACCAATTGCCTTGCTACACCAATCAGCATCTCCTCATAGAGGTTTTATTGGCACAATACAATTCTTATTCAAACATTTTTATTGAAGATTTTTCAAATAAAGTAAACATTTATACAATAAGATACAATAATAATAATATTAATACAGAAAATATATAAAATACTAATAAAACAGGGGGTAAACTCTATAAGTGCAATTATCCAGTGGGATATGAATAATAACTTATCAGTTTATATA
>OW240918.1:764326-824015 GCA_933207985.1 Pelobates cultripes
TTAGGGACAGAGAGGATGGAAGGATTAATATTTCCCATTATTAGGGACAGAGGGGATGGAAGGGTTAATATTTCGCATTATTAGGGACACAGGGGCTGGGAGGGTTAATATTTCCCATTATTAGGGACAGAGGGGGTGGAAGGATTAATATTTCCCATTATTAGGGACAGAGAGGATGGAAGGGTTAATATTTCCCATTATTAGGGACAGAGAGGATGGAAGGGTTAATATTTCCCATTATTAGGGACAGAGAGGATGGAAGGGTTAATATTTCCCATTATTAGGGACAGAGAGGATGGAAGGGTTAATATTTCCCATTATTAGGGACAGAGAGGATGGAAGGGTTAATATTTCCCATTATTAGGGACAGAGAGGATGGAAGTGTTAATATTTCCCATTATTAGGGACAGAGAGGATGGGAGGGTTAATATTTCCCATTATTAGGGACAGAGAGGATGAAATGATTAATATTTCCCATTATTAGGGACAGAGAGGATGGAAGGATTAATATTTCCCATTATTAGGGACAGAGAGGATGGAAGGGTTAATATTTCCCATTATTAGGGACAGAGAGGATGGAAGGGTTAATATTTCCCATTATTAGGGACAGAGAGGATGGAAGGGTTAATATTTTATGATTGGGGCAGATGGGGTGGAAAGGATTGGCACCACCCACAGCCCAGGGACAGAGAGGATGGAAGGGTTAATATTTCCCATTATTAGGGACAGAGAGGATGGAATGATTAATATTTCCCATTATTAGGGACAGAGAGGATGGGAGGGTTAATATTTCCCATTATTAGGGACAGAGAGGATGGAAGGGTTAATATTTCCCATTATTAGGGACAGAGAGGATGGAAGGGTTAATATTTCCCATTATTAGGGACAGAGAGGATGGAAGGGTTAATATTTCCCATTATTAGGGACAGAGAGGATGGAAGGGTTAATATTTCCCATTATTAGGGACAGAGAGGATGGAAGGGTTAATATTTCCCATTGTGTTAGGAGTTAGAGAGGAAGGGGTTATGTGTATTGTGTAGGGACAGAGAGGATGGAATGATTGGCACCATTGTGCCAAGGGTTAGAGAGGATGGGAGGGTTGTATTTCCCATTGTAGGGACAGGAGGTGGAAGTGATTAGCATATCCCATTGTGGGGACAGAGAGGATGGAAGGGTTGTATTTCCCATTGTGGGGACAGAGAGGATGGAAGGATTAATGGCTTCCCATTGTAGAGACAGAGAGGATGGAAGGGTTGTCTTCCCCAGGGACCCAGAGGATGGAAGGGTTAATATTTCCCCATTGTAGGGACAGAAGGATGAGTTATATTTCCCATTATTAGGGACAGAGAGGATGGAAGGTTAATAACTGTGGGACAGAGAGGATGGAAGGATGTATGGCTTCCCATTGTGGGGTAGAGAGAGGATGGAAGGGGTTAATATTTCCCATTGTAGGGACAGGGATGGAAGGATTAATATTTCCCCATTGTGGGACAGAGAGGATGGAAGGATTAATATTTCCCATTATTAGGGACAGAGAGGATGGAAGGGTTAATATTTCCCATTATTAGGGACAGAGAGGATGGAAGGGTTAATATTTCCCATTATTAGGGACAGAGAGGATGGAAGGGTTAATATTTCCCATTATTAGGGACAGAGAGGATGGAAGGGTTAATATTTCCCATTATTAGGGACAGAGAGGATGGAAGGGTTAATATTTCCCATTATTAGGGACAGAGAGGATGGAAGGGTTAATATTTCCCATTATTAGGGACAGAGAGGATGGAAGGTTAATATTTCCCATTATTAGGGACAGAGAGGATGGAAGGGTTAATATTTCCCATTATTAGGGACAGAGAGGATGGAAGGTTAATATTTCCCATTATTAGGGACAGAGAGGATGGAAGGGTTAATATTTCCCATGATTAGGGGCAGATGGGGTGGAAGGATTAATATTTCCCATTATTAGGGACAGAGGGGGTGGAAGGATTAATATTTCCCATTATTAGGGACAGAGAGGGTGATGGGTTAATATCAATATGAAAATAAATAGTGGGTAAGATAGATACAAAGAGAGTGGTGTATGTCATTGCTTTCAGTGGGTGTGTGAATTGCTGCTGGTTTGGCGCCATCTGGTGTTCTCATTGCTTAGGTTGCAGAACAGGTTAATTATTTTAAAGTAATACGAATTAAAATAAATAAAATAGACATTTCATATACTATAATACATATATATTTCATGTGTATATATTTCTTATGTCAGGTCTAATGGCATGTAGACAGGTTCTTTGCCTCCACTGCCTCAAATGCGGTCTGTGAATGCTTTCTCAGAAAAGAGCCATAAAAGAATTATAGGGATGGACATGATTTGATGACGGAAAGTAAAATACTGACATAGTTGTGACAAACGCTCCTTACCCTGGATGTGGGAGTGTTCTGGGTGTGTTTTACTACATCCTTGATTTGTATATAAGTGGGCCAGTTGGCCAGATTAAAAACCATTCCTGTTGTACCCTTCATCAAGTCTAGGCTGATGTTTGGGTAGCTCAGAGCTTTAATCATGTCACGGCTCCCTGCGATTCTGTCGGCATGGCTGCACTGAAACATAGCGGCTACCCCGACAGAAAAATCACATACTTACCTTAGTCACGGCAAACTGCTGCGTGAACTTTCCAGTCCCCAGCGAGTACGGCGTTCCTAGAGACGCTGGCTGCTGCGGTTCCGGTTTTAATACAAGACTTACCTCAGACCATTTAAAAGATGGCGCCAACGTGCGTGCGACGTCACGTCATAGACGCGCGCACACGTTTTGGGGTCAGAGGTCAGAGATAGCCAATTACAGCCTAAGGAGGGTTATTTAAACTCAAATTACCTTTTTGTCAGAGGCCTGTCGTGGTTTCCACTAGCTGGTTATCCAAGAGTGTGTTCCAGATTAAGTTTTTCTGGTATTTGACTTTGGCTTAGTTTTGACTTCCCTGATTTCTGGTATCCTTGACTTCTGGATTTCCTCCTCATCATTGCGTGTCATTCTGTGTCCCTGACCTCGGCAAGTATTTTGACTATGCTCAGGTACGTTAAGTCCGGCCATTCTAAGGTCTGGTTAGACTTTATCTTTAGTCCTAGGTGTGATACTATTCTGCGTGCTGGAAAGAAAGCGTACGGTGAGACCTCCTGGCGCAGTCTCAAGCTCAAGGGGGAGAGAGCCTTCCTAGTTCAGAACGGCGCAGGCAGAAGCAAACAGTGCTGAGGCTGCCTTTACTGAAGTATCTGTCCCAGGAATATTGGACTATAGAATTCCAGCGGTTGATCAAGAAGGAACTGTGGCTAGACGAGGCACACCGGGCGCTACAGTGGTACTTGGTCCAAAGGTGCCTGTAGCGGCCACCCCGTGAGAGCAGGGTTTTACGCCGTCAGAGATGTTCGTATGAGAGTCAGTAGTGTGTCACTCATTCAGGAGTTTTCTACTGAACGCCGCTCTAGTGAATTCAATTAAACCTAACGTGTGTGAGGCTGGAAGTCCCAGCGGTGTTCGCGCAGTCAAGTGGCCGATTTTAGTTCCATGCACTCGGCGACCAAATACCACTGGCCACGTTCGTGAAGTAAAGATGGCCGCCGCATCGTGTTCGATCATATGAACGATGGCCACCCAACCGACCACTTAGAACGTTGGTAACGGTGTTTTTCTAAAGTGTTAAAAGAGGTCAGCCAGGTTTATGAGCAGCACACAACTGTTCTGGGTGGTCAATTCGTTCGATAAATAGTTCGGTATACGAACCAAGTTGTTCAGTCTGTATGGGGGTGTTCATATACCGAACCAAGTAAAAGAAAATAATAATCCAGGGACAGGGGATCTGTCACAGTGCCCGTGGAGGGAGGAGAACGAAAGACCAGAAGGGGATGACTGCAATGGCCTTGGCATACTATGGGAGGCTTTGGAGGACAGTGACTTCGGCAGCACAGAGGAGTCTCTGTATTGGCGCATCCGGGAATACCGTATTTATGCACTGGAGCTCCTTAATACTACAGGCCTGGGACCAGATATCACCCGTCTGGTCGCTATAGAATGGGAACTGGAGCAGGAATACCAGAACCTACGAAAAGCAGTTCAGCAGCAAGCATCACTGGGAGTGGAGATAGTCGGTCTCACTACCCAGCTCCAGGAAGCATCACAGGGAGGGGAGATTGTTGGTCCCTCATCCCAGCAGCAGCAAGCATCCCTGGGAGTGGAAATAGACTGTCTCACTACCCAGCACCAGGCAGCATCACAGGGAGAGGAGACAACCGGTCTCTCTTCCCAGCGGCAGCAGGAGTTACAAGGAGAGGAGATTTGTGGTCCCTCTCCCCAGCAGCAGCAAGCATCGACAACCAGTCTCATCACCCAGCGGCAGTACATACAACAGGGAGTGGATAGTTTCTTCATCCCCCCCAGCAACAACATAGTGTCTCAGGAGTGAATTTTAGCAGTTGACATTCCCAGAAAGACCCTGGATGTATAAACGGGTGCTTGTTGCAGAATGCCCTCTGGATCACTGCACCTTTTGGAAAAGGCCGCCAGACTAACACAGACCCAGACCGATTGGAGGTCTGGGGCCTGGTTAGTCTCCCCAGAAGGGGGGAGATAAATATAACGGATCCCCTATTCTCCGACTGAGTATATCCACTGTAATTCTCCCAAATCTCCAGTGATTATAGCTCCCATTTCCCCAAACATAAGCCTAGACTTGATGAAGGGTACAACAGGAATGTTTTTAATCTGGCCAAATGGCCCACTTATATACAATACAAGGATGCAGTAAAACATGCCCAGAACACTCCCACAAAATGTCCATACATTCCTGTGTCAGAGTGACTCGGCATAAAATATAGAAAATATTCTCCATAGTAACCGTAATTTTCTTTTCCTGGCTATAAATTACGGCAGCATCACTTATGGGTAAGCTCCGCCCCGAACAGGAACAGGACAGGAAACAATTAATTAATTATAACCAGGCATGTAGGCATAAAAGGTCACTCCTCCCTCTAACCCACAGTCCAGTATAAAGCTATAAAACAAAAAGCATTGGGAGGGTGGCTGATGCTGACATGAATTATAGCCAGGAAAAGAAAATTATGGTAAGTATGGAGAAAATTTTCTATAATGCTGGCCATTCATGGCAGCATCACTTATGGGTAATACCCAAGCTCAGAACAATGGGAGGGAGAAAAGAACAGATACTATCAGTCTGCTGCAAAATTAATTTATTCATGAGAGTTAACTGAGGACAAAACACCTCTCCCAAAGGACGAGGATGAAGAAGCTACATCCAGCTTGTAATGTCTGATGAATGTCATAGGAGATGACCAGGTGGCTGCCCTGCATATGTCGTCAGATGAAACCTCTGCCCAAGTAGCCCAGGAGGTAGCCAATGCTCTAGTTGAATGGGTCTTTATCTTTTCCGGAGGAGATAGATTCGACATGATAGGCCTTATTTATGGTGTTTGAAACCCAACACCTCAAAGTAGTGGTAGAAGCCGCCTCTCCGTTTCTGTAGCTAGAAGGAATAAGGAATAGATGTTGTGACTTCCTAAAATGATTAGTGAGCTCCAGATACTTAATCACACATTCCCACACATCCAATTGATGAAGCTAAATTTCTTCCGTGGATGAAGGGTTTGGGTAAAAGGAAGGCGGAACAACTTCCTGTGCCAAGTGGAATAGTGAAACCACCTTAGGTAGGGATTCTATTCTAGGTCTTAAGATAATTCTATCGGGGAAGACCTGTACGTGATTCAAATCACTGGAGAAGGCTTGAATTTCAGACATTCTTTTAGCCGTAGTGATTGCCACCAAGAACAAAGTCTTGTAAGTCAGATTAGTAATACCCAACTCATTCAAGGGAGCAAAAGGGGTGTCTGACAGAACATCCAGTATCAAGGGAAGATCCCAAGGAGGAGATTCTGTTAATCCTTACTCCAAGAGTCTCTGCTTCTCAATAGCCAAACCCCCAGACTCAATTGGTTTGGATTGGGATGAATCGCTGGACCTTGGATTAACAATTCTGATCTCTGAGGAAGAGGCCATAAAAGAGGACCCAGGCACAATCTGTTCAGGAGTGGGAACCAAGGCCTCCTCGGTCAAATTGGAATTATTGCGATAACCATCTTCCCTTCCTTCAGAATTTTCCTCAATAATCTGTGAATCATAGGTAGGGGAGGGAACGCATACCCCAGATTGAAGTGCCAGGGAAGGGAAAAGGCATCATGTCCTGCTGATCGAAAGTCCGCCTGTAGGGAGAAATACTTCGGGACTTGAGCATTCCGGTATGAAGCCATCAAGTCGATCTGAGGCATGTCCCATTGTTGTTCTGCTCAGATAGTCTGCCAGAACATTTTCTGTTCCAGGAAGGTAGACCGCTTTCAGACCCTGTATCTTGTGTTGAGCAAATTCCATAAGTGGAACTATTTCTATTAAGAGAGCTTTGCTTCTGGTTCCCCCTTGTCGGTTTATATAGGACGCCACTGCTCTGTTGTCCGTCTGAATTTTCACCCAAGAGTTCTTTAGATATTACTGAAATCCCAAAAGGGCATATAATATGACTCTCAGTTCTCTCAGGTTGAATGCAACCTTCTCTATTTCGACTTCCATGTACCTTGTATCCATTTTTCTTCTAAATGTGCACCCCATCCTTGGAGACTTGCATCTGTGGTAACTGTTTTCCATGGTGGATCTTCCAGAGGAAAACCCAAAGATAGGTTCTTGATTTTCATCCACCAAGACAGGTCGTCTAATGTTTTCCGAGTGAGACAAATTTTCTGATCCCAGTTGCACTCTCGTTTCTTGAAGTCTTTTAAGAACTTCATTTGGATTGGACACATGTTCCACTGAGCCCATTTTACTAATCCCATGGTTGATGTAAGAGAGCCAATAAGGCTCATAAACTCCCTTGCCGTAATGCATATTTTGTAGTGAAGATTCCGGATCTTCACCCGAATCCTCTACATTCTTTCTGATAGATTCACTTGTCCTTTGATAGTGTCTATGGCTGCACCCAGGAATATTATATTCTGAGTAGGAACCATCATACTCTTTTCCATGTTCAATTTCCATCCATGATCTATGAGATGTTCTACGGTCATCTGAGTGTGGAGGGCTACAATCTGGCTGGATAGACCTATTATCAAAAAGTCGTCCAGATAATGATACATCTCTAACCCCTTATTTCAGATAACTGCCACCAAAGCGGTGAGGATCTTTGAGAACGTTCTCGGTGCCAGGCTTAACCCCCACGGGAGTCCCTTGAACTGGTAGTGTCTTCCAAACACACAAAAATCGAAGGAACTTGCGGTGAAATTTAAACACAAGAAAAAGTGGTATAGGCTATATACCAACAAGTGGAGCGCTATTACAATTTGAACAATATAGGGGTACACTCACCCCTTCAGTACCGTGACAGTCTCGAAAGTATATGCTTGAATATACATACAAAAAGAAACAAACAAATATATATAGTGCAGATGATTCCCAAAAGAGGATAAATGATGGTAATAAATGGCTGAAACCACTCACATGTACTGCAGCCTATATAGTATTGGTTCCATAAATTAATCCTTTATGCTTTTTTGGCAGCAAACGCACCCCTTTGTCCCAAGCGGTACTCCTCCAGGGATATGGAACAGAAAAGGGGGAGACAGGCCAGCTGTGTAGTATTGTATAGAATGTGGTTATAATATAGGTGGTAATGGTTGTGCTCACCTTTGACAGAGCCTCTGGACTCCCGGCTCTGAGGTTGACGGACAATGTGCTAGTTTTTGTAGGGTAGCACTCCCCAATGAAGGTTCCTGATGGCTCGGAAGGACTTGTTGGACTAAAATATAAAGTATTACAAGTAATTTATTAACAAAAAGTTAAAACAAAGATAATACTTCATCTAGAAAATAAAGTCCAAATAGAAAGTCCAAAAATCAGCTAAACGTGTTTCACTTCTGGATGAAGTATTATCTTTGTTTTATCTTATTGTTAATAAATTACTTGTAATACTTTATATTTTAGTCCAACAAGTCCTTCCTAGTCATCAGGAACCTTCAGGCTGATTACGGAGTTCTTCAGATAAAAAGAGGCTGAATTTTATCTGGCAATAACCCATGGTACACATGGGAGGTGGCCTCAAAAAAAAAAATTATTATATAGGATAAAATTCCAGTTTGTCCTGTTTAAGGACAGAAAAAAAAGACTATGGGTTAAAGGGAGGAAGGACCTTTTATGCCTACAGTCTGGATATAATTGTTTCCTGTCCTGTTCCTGTTGGGGGCGGAGCTAACCCATAAGTGATGCTGCCATGAATGGCCAGGAAACATAAAATTTCAAAATACATACAAAACAAATAGAAACCCCCACAAATTATATATCATTAAATAGCCCTAATCGGAGTGCCCAAGTTCTCCAGATAGTGCTCAGATCCATGCAGTGTAGGGAAACGCCGTGTGGAGGTTCTGACAGCTGCACACATGGTCTTTTGCCCAAAACAGTTACAGGGCGTTTGGTGATTTTGCCGGTCAACTTCCGGGAGCTCCTGTGGCCGCAATACGGGTGCTCCGGCTGGCTCTTAGGTAGCGTTTGTTCCCCTTAGTCTTACGCACCTTCCCTTCAAAAAGCGCTCTCCTGGCGGATTTCAAAGTCATTTAAAGCCCCGGACCAAGTTGTCCTGGAGCCATACGCTCACCTCATGCCAAAAACAGCTCCATAACATTCACAGATAAGTACCTAAGTGAGGACAATTCGTGGCTTTCTTCCTGCGAACAGCTGTCAGGGAGCTAGTGTTCGGTTACTATCAAACGAAGGGAAAGTGCTGAACCAGGGGCACCCAGGGAAAGCTGGTAATAGAGGCTGGGGAGATTTCACTCCCGAACAGGGTCTTCGTATGTGGCCCATAGTCCTTGGGCAGGAAGCTAGCTAGCAGGCTCCACCAAGAGTTAGTAACATATGTCCAGGGTAAGGAGCATTTGTCACAACAGTCATCAAGTTATTTCAGAGATCAGAATGGAAGTATAACAAAGAATGGACAAGAGGGAAAGGAGAAGACTAGCAGGCCCAGTGTAATAAAAGAAATGTGATTGGTAATTGTAGAACATGCTGAGAGTGCGGAACAGCAAAACCAAAACAACCAATCTCCATATTTAGCAGATAAATTATCTACACAGTTATGTACTCCTGGCCATACCGAAGACTAAATTAGTTTAATGCGTCCTATTTGGTAGAATCCAGGTTCGATTTTGCTTGACAAACGCTAGTGGTGAACTGTGAGTCCAAACTGGTGAAGATACATCAAAGTTCTTCTGAAACTTTTTCAACTTTAAAGAGACACTGCGAACCCCTCGAATGTGTCCTCTTTTTTCATTTTACAAAAAGTTTATTTTCTTCCTGGTTTGTTTAGTTTAGTGGAGATATATATATATATATATATATATATATATATATACACACACACACACACACACACACACACACACACTGGATAAAAGGATAGATAGACAGACAAACAGATTTTTTTGCTTGCACAAAATGTTTATTGTTTATCTCTAAAATAGCCCCAATCTAGGCTAATCATATTTACTGTAAAAAAGGTTGCAAATAGGTGTGATAGTGTATGCTTAATGTGAATAATATATTTTAACGGAACTCCCTGTACTCCGACCGAGTACCTTCCGTTGATGGACACTTCCTAGCTTGCGCCGAGGACCACAAGTACCGCACCAGACATCACAACCACCGCAGACTCCACAACCGCCGTAGCTTAACTGGAGTCTCGCCATCTTCCGTCCACCCTGGATCAGCTTCTGTCCTACAGGACCGTGTGGGGAAAGACCTCTCCTCCAGGAGAGCGTATAGGGAACAAGTTCTTAAAAGAGCTAAGTGATTAAAGCTCAAGGTAGTATGCAGACCATAGCAATCCCCAGTGTGATATAGCAGTTCCCTCCAATAACGAGACAAGGCTACGTATAGAGGGTCAAGAAGATCTGTATTACTTGGCACCAAAGGGCCTTCTTTTATTCAGGTTTTCCAAATACAGTACCGCCCACAGGGTTTTGTAAAATAACCAATAAAGCACGTACAGTAAAACCACACCCATTCACTCCCACAAAATCCTCCCCTCTGCCTGTGATATAATTATGGTACACAATGCTTAACATAATTAACACAGGCAGGAAAAATACAGTTTTTATACATGTGCTATAACTTTAAAAATATACGTCAAATCTTCATAATTACAAATTTACATTCAGAATCAGCACACTTTAAATATAAACACTCTCAAAAATCATACAAATCCCTCCAGTAGATAAAAAGTTAGCCGGAACTCCTTTATGACCGACCGCAATCACATTTTCATGCCCAAAACAGTTCCATAGATTTGGGCTGTGCGGTCGGTCTATTTCAGGCTGAAAAAAATGACTAAGTCCCATCGCCGAATGGGACTTAGTCTCTGTGACAGAACCATCTGTCTGCTGGATTTTTGCCCGTTCGTCTGTTTGTCCCCGTTCGTATGAATGGCTGGTTTCTATAGCCCAGCCATTCGAATGACTCTTCTTCCCGAACAAATCTGCCGAACGAACGGCCACCCAAGTGAGGAGTGTGCTGCAGGTTAACGAAGTGATCACCATTATAACGTTGTGGTTAACCGCAGACTCTTCTCAATTAAACCGAACTCAGGGTGGTCGTCGTTCGTATGTCGACCACGAGGCAGCGGCCATTTTAAATCATGCGAACGCCCAGCGGTGTTTGGCTCTATTTCTATGGAACTGAAAACGGACACTTTTTCTGCCGAACACCGCTGAAACAAGGGAACGCCTGGCTGCCTCCACGAAAGCATGCGAACACCGGCCGTTCGGGAGATTGAGAGCATACAAAAGACTTAACCCAGATAGCCCTCCCATGGAGTCATTCGTATACCGAAAGACTGTAAGAACTTTGCCTCCATGGCGATTGAACTATGTGTGGGATCTGAGCGCTATTCGCTAATAATATGCACTCAGATCCAGGCTATCTGGGGACATGTAATACGAATGGGAAATGTTCAGTTTTCATGTGGTTATGCATTTTTATGTCTTTTATTATTTTATGTTTAAAATGGCGACTGTCCTTGTCCTGGAGTTAATTGAGTTACTTGGTAATTAACTCCAGGACAGAGGGGAGGGAATTAGAATGCACTGTGGGTAAGAGATGTGACTGTGTGTCAGAAATGTCCTTCTATCTGTCTGTAATTTAAGTCTTCCATTTGGTCCCCTAGGGGAGTGTCCACCAGGTGGGAGACCTGCATAAATACGGGCAGGTAACCCACAGTAAAACCAGATCTTATTTGACCCTCAATGCGGAGCTTCTGTCTCGTTATTGGGGGGATTTCTTCTTCACGGTTAGAGACTGCTGGATGGAACTTAAGCCGCTTTGGGGATATTATTGTTCGACGGTTCATAGCAGTTCGTATATTGCCGTTCGGGAGTTTGGAGCCGTTCGTGGATTTCGATCGGGAGATTGGCGCTTCCCCTGCATTTGGTTCGTGGGTTACAGAGTCAGCGAACAGAGACTGTACTGCAGCCGGGGAAGGTTTACTAAACGGCGGTTTGACTTAAAGACACGGGAGGTGTCTTAACAATTGGTGGCAAGCGGTGGGATGGCATCCTAGTGCGAGGTAAAGCAGCTCAGAGACACAGTTCGTTTGGATTTACAAATTGAGGGCAACGCTAGCACACGTGCAGCGACCCTGGGAGCAGAGGTATCCAGCGACTTGGAGCAGACAAGTATGGAAGGCTCTGGCGATGATTGGATGGCCGAGGTGAGGCAGCGAGTGGCCCAGTATGGGGATGATTTACCCATGGAGGTACGCCGGGTGATCTGGAACCAGGTCACGGCCGAGCGAAACACAAGGCTGGCCCGAGAATTCCGGCTGGCGAAAGAGAGAGAGTATGCTCAGCGGAAGGAGTGTTACAGCAGCCGAGTAGAGGTTGCATCCGAGGAGGCTAGCCGTCTCCCCCTGAGGCGGCCGCAGGAACCCGAAGTAGGGGTCCTCATAGACTGGTCCTGTGAGGAACCACAACAGGCATGTGGAGATGGGACCGGCCCAGATCCCCAGCAGCAGCCGGAGTTGCCAGGTGCGGAAGCAGGTGGTCCTTACTCGCAAATGTTGAGGGACCTCACAGACTGGTCCTGGGCAGACCCACAGATGGCAGGTGGAGATGGGACGGCGGTCTCTCAACCGGCCCTACAGGGATGCTGGGCGGTCGGCCCAGATCTCCAGCGGCAGTATGTACCCCAGGGAGCTGAAGGTGCAGTCCTTCCTCCCCAGCGGCAGTGTGCACCCCAGGGAGCTGAAGGTGCAGTCCTTCCTCCCCAGCGGCAGTGTGTACCCCAGGGAGCTGAAGGTGCAGTCCTTCCTCCCCAGCGGCAGTGTGTACCCCAGGGAGCTGAAGGTGCCGTCCTTCCTCCCCAGCGGCAGAGTGTCCTGCAGGGAGCAGAGACCGTCAGTCTCGCACCCCAACCACAGGACAAAATAATGAAAGGGGAGACAGCTGGTCCCCCTCTCCACCAGCAGAGAGAGTGTCAGGGAGAGGAGCCTGATACCCCCTCTCCCCAGCGGCAGTTTACAGTTCAGAGAGAGGAGCTTGTTACACCCTCTCTCCAGCGGCAGCCTAACCCAGCAAGGGGAGATGTTACACCCCCCAACAGTGCAGATGGGACTGTAGTCTCTGCACTTACAGCACAAGGGGTAGGGACAGTCGGTCCTGTTCCCCAGCCACAGAGCGGTGTATCCAGAGGGGAGACAGTCGGTCTCTCCCTCCCACAACCAGGCTCCCACCAGGCTACTTCCGTGGTAGCACTGGCATCAGGGCAGAGTACCGCTGGTCTCTGCCCACTCAGCAACCCACCAAGGCAGCCTAACAGTTGCCCACACAGTCGTGGTGAGGCACCTGGACATGGACAAAGTTTTCCTCTACCCAGGTGTAGTAACCAGTTATTGTGGGTGTGCTGTACTGCTGTTTCTGTTTTGTGGGTGGGTTGCTGGACTAACCAGGGCACCGACCGGCAGGAGGTCAGATACCCTGTTAGTCTAGTTGGTAAAGGGGAGAAGTGTGGCGAAACCAACCTCGCCACTGTGAACTGGAGAAGCCTGGTTGCTCGCCTGCTCCCTTTGGACTATGGCCCTGCAGGTTAAACTGTTTATTTCCCCTGCAGAAAGGCTTATTTGTGTGATCTGAGTGCCATTCATCTAATAATGTGCACTCAGATCCCAGCTATCTGGGGATATGTGAAATGTCTGTGTGTTATGTGTAAATGTGACTTTATGTATTTTAAAGTGTTTTGTGTCTTTTTGCAACCATGTGCTTAATGGAGTCTTGTGTCTGTCCTGGGAGATAATTGAATTACTTATCTCCAGGATAGAAGACTCTGAAACTGGTTTGGGCCAGAAAGCCATGCTTCATTTAGCCACAAAGGACTTTTTACTAACTTTTGAACCCCTTGTCTGATTTGTGCCATTTTTGAATATGTTGTTCCCCTGAATGGATTGATTGTGAATATGTAATTTTATGTGAATGTGATGTATGGTTTTAGAGTTATGAAAGTTGGGTAGAAAGTATGTTTTAACTGTATGTATAATTGAGTTTCCTCTCAGGATAAGGGGAGGGAATATGTGGGATGTAACTGTGATGTGATTGGTTGTTTTGTAACGCCCTGTGGGCTGTACTATGTTTGTGGATTGGGAATAAAAGAGACTGTATGTGACAGTACAGGGAGTTCCTGTTTTAACCCTCAAAGTGAAGTGTCGTCTCATTATTGGGGGAAGGATTTATTGTATGCTGTTCCAGTTTGACTGCTAGGAGAGTAAACCTATTCGTATGGTTCCTATTCAACTGTCTACAGCATTCACCTAGAGGTGTATATTCAACTGTCTACAGCATTCATATGCTTGAGAGGATTCATATGCTTATCCGGTTCGGTGGTTGTGGTGTCTGCTGCAGTGCTTGGAGTCCTCAGGAAGCGCTAGGAGCATCCTTTAACGGAGGTACCCAGTCGGGGTGCCAGGTGATCCGTTACAGTCTCTGCGGCTGCAAAATCATTGTGGGAGAAGGGAAGGCTCAGCGGTGTTCGCGGAACTGTGTAGCCGATTTCAGTTCCATGAATTTGGCTACACACACAACTGACCGCATTGAATAAAAACAGATGGCCGCCGCCACGTGTTCATTTGTTGAATGGCGTCCCCCCAGCATTCGGCAATTTACCTACACCAGGCTCCCAGCCTGGGAGGTAAATTGCCTGCACACTTCACCTTCTGGGTGGTCCACCTGTGTGGTACCTGGTTCAGTAAGCCCCAATAACTGAACCAAGTGGAAAATAGCCAGGAACAAAGGGTTTTAACCAAGTCTGGGGACACTGGGGGCACAGGCTTAAAGGGGCAGTGTCCCAATTTTCTCTATGTCCTAAAAATGTGCTTAAAGGGCCAGCACCAGTCCCATAAAAAGTCCATAAGCCCCAATATGCTCACAGACTGTTCTTAAAGGGCCATACACACCCGGTCCATGGTCATGGGGGAGGAGGCTGGCAAATAGGCTCCTCCATAATCCAGGGAAGCAGGGCAATTTGTCATTTAAAGGAACAGTTACAAAAGGCATTTTGTAACATATATTAATATAAATAGCAGCAGCTGTAATTCTGTGTTATGATTTAGTATCAAGGTGAGTGAATAAAAACGCATGCTTAAATAAACCTCTAAAAAAACTAGAATAAAGGCTCAACGTGTAGCCCTCTGTGCCTTTAAGGTGGCAGCAATACCTTCTTTGGTGATGGTGTGATAAAGCACTTCCAAAGATTGATGTAAAATAAAATACAAAAGAAGAGCAAAATGGTGCAATATTGTTTGATAAAAAAACAAATCCTCTCCTAACTGCTCATCTTAGTTAGGAGCCCAAAAACGGCTGGCTCTAAGTCAGTAGACTTATTGTCAGATTTAACGTGAAAATTGCCTATTAGGAACCCAGGCTGCGGTTAGCAAGAAGATGTATTAACAAATAATTGAATTATTTGTGCTATCTTTCAAAACATTAGCTCTGTGTTTACGGTGTTTGGTTGGGAATTATTTCACAGTTTCCAATGGGAGACTCAGTCCAACAATGAAAACTTTGGAGGGATTCATACAGTGGAAATCTTACTAATTGTCCAGAACATAAATAACACTGAGGTTTGCTTCATACTGAGAGGTTAATAAACAGATAAAAAAAGTTTAAACAGTTTCCTCATTAATCACTTATCAAGCTTGGGGCAGATTTGTTAATGCAGATAGAACTATGGTCGCAAAGTCTACGCCACGGCACTCACCATAACCACAGGAACTCAGACAGGACCGTGCCAATCAAACCATTAACCACGAGATAAGCCCAGACCAGCTTACTGGGGAACTCAAAGGCCTCGAAGCCAGTGTAATGAAGCAAGAAAAAGCCCGGCCATAGGAGCAGGAGGTTAAACAGTCCGACAAACCCTGAAAGAGGGGAATACAAGGGAGGGTCCTTTCTGTTATACAGTAGGTCAGTGATGGTTACATACTTACTTCACATGACTGCCTCCCTATAAAACACAACTGGGATTCTGTATAAGGGGCACTAATTTTCTTAATACAGAGCAGTCAGCAATATTCACCCAATGGACTCCACAAAAAATACTCCTCTCTTTTAGGACAGCTTAAACTATCACACCCTGCCTGTTACTGCGCTATAACTAATAGTTATCCTGTGTCTGTTACTGCGCTATAACAAATGATTATCCTGTGTCTGTTACTGCGCTATAACTAATAGTTACCCTGTGTCTGTTACTGCGCTATAACTGTTATCCTGTGTCTGTTACTGCTCTATAACTACTGCGCTATAGTTATCCTGTGTCTGTTACTGCGCTATAACAAATGATTATCCTGTGTCTGTTACTGCGCTATAACTAATAGTTACCCTGTGTCTGTTACTGCGCTATAACTGTTATCCTGTGTCTGTTACTGCTCTATAACTAATAGTTATCCTGTGTCTGTTACTGCGCTATAACAAATGATTATCCTGTGTCTGTTACTGCGCTATAACTAATAGTTACCCTGTGTCTGTTACTGCGCTATAACTGTTATCCTGTGTCTGTTACTGCGCTATAACGAACCGTTATCCTGTGTCTGTTACAGTGCTATAACGAACCGTTATCCTGTGTCTGTTACAGTGCTATAACGAACAGTTATCCTGTGTCTGTTACAGTGCTATATCGAACAGTTATCCTGTGTATGTTACAGTGCTATAACTAATAGTTATCCTGTGTCTGTTACTGCGCTATAACGAACAGTTATCCTGTGTCTATTACTGCGCTATTACGAACAGTTATCCTGTATCTGTTACTGCGCTATAACAGTTATCCTGTGTCTGTTACTGCGCTATAACGGTTATCCTGTGTCTGTTACTGCACTATAACAGTTATCCTGTGTCTGTTACTGCGCAATAACAAACAGTTATCCTGTGTCTGTTACTGCGCTTTAGCTAATAGTTATCTGGTGTTGGTTACTGCACTATAACTAATAGTTATCCTGTGTCTGTTACTGCGCTATAACTAACAGTTATCCTGTGTCTGTTACAGTGCTATAACAGTTACTCTATGTCTGCTACTGCGCTATAACGGTTATCCTGTGTCTGTTACTGCGCTATAACTGTTATCCTGTGTCTGTTACTGTGCTATAACTAATAGTTATTCTGTGTCTGTTCCTGCGCTATAACTAATAGTTATCCTGTGTCTGTTACTGCGCTATAACTAATAGTTATCCTGTGTCTGTTACTGCGCTATAACTAATAGTTATCCTGTGTCTGTTACTGCGCTAAAACGAACCGTTATCCTGTGTCTGTTACTGAGCTATAACGAACCGTTATCCTGTGTCTGTTACAGTGCTATAACGAACAGTTATCCTGTGTCTGTTACAGTGCTATAACAAACAGTTATCCTGTGTCTGTTACAGTGCTATAACAAACAGTTATCCTGTGTCTGTTACAGTGCTATAACTAATAGTTATCCTGTGTCTGTTACTGCGCTATTACGAACAGTTATCCTGTGTTTGTTACGGCGCTATAACGAACAGTTATCCTGTATCTGTTACTGCGCTATAACAGTTATCCTGTGTCTGTTACTGCGCTATAACTAATAGTTATCCTGTGTCTGTTACTGCGCTATTACGAACAGTTATCCTGTGTTTGTTACGGCGCTATAACGAACAGTTATCCTGTATCTGTTCCTGCCCTATAACTGTTATCCTGTGTCTGTTACTGCGCTATAACTGTTATCCTGTGTCTGTTACTGCGCTATAACTAATAGTTATCCTGTGTCTGTTACTGCGCTATAACTAATAGTTATCCTGTGTCTGTTACTGCGCTATAACTAATAGTTATCCTGTGTCTGTTACTGCGCTATAACTAATAGTTATCCTGTGTCTGTTACTGCGCTATAACCAATAGTTATCCTGTGTCTGTTACTGCGCTATAACCAATAGTTATCCTGTGTCTGTTACTGCGCTATAACTAATAGTTATCCTGTGTCTGTTACTGCGCTATAACTAATAGTTATCCTGTGTCTGTTACTGCGCTATTACGAACAGTTATCCTGTGTTTGTTACGGCGCTATAACGAACAGTTATCCTGTATCTGTTACTGCGCTATAACTGTTATCCTGTGTCTGTTACTGCGCTATAACTAATAGTTATTCTGTGTCTGTTCCTGCGCTATAACTAATAGTTATCCTGTGTCTGTTACTGCGCTATAACTAATAGTTATCCTGTGTCTGTTACTGCGCTATAACTAATAGTTATCCTGTGTCTGTTACTGCGCTATAACTAATAGTTATCCTGTGTCTGTTACTACACTATAACTGGCAGTTACAAATGGAATAGATACGTCTATAATTTATTATGTAGGGTAGAAGCCATTGTATCTGGTATGAAAGGTTTAATATTTATTGGTGACTCAAATGCCATGGATGCAATTCCTTTTTCTACTTACCAAAAAACATTGGGATATCTAGCTTATCTTCTCGATCCACTTTGCGCTTTATCATGACAATATACACCGCGTAAAGCATTGCACCAGCCAGGGACCACAGAGAGCCTGCGAAACACAAATTGAGATGTTAATATTCGAACCAGACATCAATTGCCCAAATCTTAAACCCATGACAGGCCAGGTAAAAGAATGTACTGTAACATTTCCAGATACAAGGAAACCCAATGTTGTACAGAGAGACATGTTTAAAATGATAGTCCCCAAAACATCTCAGCTATAATCATAAATTGACAGATATATAGACAGACCGATCGATTGCTGACCCAAAACTTACTATGAGATAGCACATGCTGATAACATTTCTATCTGAACTTCGAAGTATATGATGCAACAGTAATATTTTTGAGGATGTTTCCATGCAGAACAAAAGATTTGAAAAATGATTTGAAAGCTACGAACGTGTAAATGATGGATAGAGGCAGAAGTAGCACATTGTAATAAGTAGAAAGGAGGATCAATGGAAGGCAGTAAGTTGTGCTGAGTTTTTCCTTATTTTCTTCATAAATACACTGCTCAAAATAATAAAGGGAACACTTAAACAACACAATGTAACTCCAAGTCAATAACACTTCTGTGAAATCAAACTATCCACTTAGGAAGCAACACTGAGAGACAATCAATTTCACATGCTGTTGTGCAAATGGGATAGACAACAGGTGGAAAGTATAGGCAATTAGCAAGACACCCTCAATAAAGGAGTGGTTCTGCAGGTGGTGACCACAGACCACTTCTCAGTTCCTATGCTTCCTGGCTGATGTTTTGGTCACTTTTGAATGCTGGCGGTGCTTCCATTCTAGTGGTAGCATGAGACGGAGTCTACAACCCACACAAGTGGCTCAGGTAGTGCAGCTCATCCAGGATGGCACATCAATGCGAGCTGTGGCAAGAAGGTTTGCTGTGTCTGTCAGCATAGTGTCCAGAGCATGGAGGCACTACCAGGAGACAGGCCAGTACATCAGGAGATGTGTAGGAGGCCGTAGGAGGGCAACAACCCAGCAGCTAGACCGCTACCTCTGCCTTTGTGCAAGGAGGAACAGGAGGAGCACTGCCAGAGCCCTCCAGAGCAAAATGACCTCCAGCAGGCCACAAATGTGCATGTGTCTGCTCAAATGGTCAGAAACAGACTCCATGAGGGCGGTATGAGGGCCCGACTTCCACAGGTGGGGGTTCTGCTTACAGCCCAACACAGTGCAGGACGTTTGGCATTTGCCAGAGAACACCAAGATTGGCAAATTCGCCACTGGCGCCCTGTGCTCTTCACAGATGAAAGCAGGTTCACACTGAGCACATGTGACAGACATGACAGAGTCTGGAGACGCCATGGAGAAGGTTCTGCTGCCTGCAACATCCTCCAGCATGGCCGGTTTGGCAGTGGGTCAGTAATGGTGTGGGGTGGCATTTCTTTGGGGGGCCGCACAGCCCTCAATATGCTCGCCAGAGGTAGCCTGACTGCCATTAGGTACCGAGATGAGATCCAAAGACCCCTTGTGAGACCATATGCTGGTGCGGTTGGCCCTGGGTTCCTCCTAATGCAAGACAATGCTAGACTTCATGTGGCTGGAGTGTGTCAGCAGTTCCTGCATGGACTGGCCTGCCCGTTCCCCAGACCTGAATCCAATTGAGCACATCTGGGACATCATGTCTCGCTCCATCCACCAACGTCACATTGCACCACAGACTGTCCAGGAGTTGGCAGAGGCTTTAGTCCAGATCTGGGAGGAGATCCCTCAGGAGACTATCCGCCACCTCATCAGGAGCATGCACAGGCATTGTAGAGAGGTCATACAGGCACATGGAGGCCACACAGACTACTGAGCCTCATTTTGACTTGTTTTAAGGACATTACATCAAAGTTGGATCAGCCTGTAGTGTGTTTTTCCACTTTAATTTTGAGTGTGACTCCAAGTCCAGGCCTCCACGGGTTGAAACATTTGATTTCCATTTTTTAATTTTTGTGTGATTTTGTTGTCCACACATTCAACTATGTATGGAACAAAGTATTCCAGAAGAATACTTAATTCATTCAGATCTAGGATGTGTTATTTTTGTGTTCCCTTTATTTTTTTGAGCATTGTATATATTTATTTATATTTACATTTGTCCAGTTGAGTGCTCCTTATTCTATATTTGGTCATTATTGGTTTGATGAAATCTTAATATGAAATTGCATGGCAGCTAAATTCACTTTATTTATTAAAATTACCTTTTGAATTTTTTATAAATTCTGATTAGGATTTCTGATTATATTTTTTTCATTATTATTAATGTTCTCTCTGATGTCTCTCTGTGTGTCGTGTTGGGAGACTGACATTTTTTCGTTATCGTTATTATTTTATGTTATATATATATATATTTTTTATTTTATTTTATTATTCTTTTATTTAATTTTTTTTCATCTATTTTTCTACCATTATTTTTTCTGTTTTCTTCTCTTTTTCATTTTTATGCCTGGCTTCAGTTGCATATATGCGCATATTCATTCCTGTTTGGTGGTTTTCCTGGGGACGCATGTGCATAGATTATTGGCCATTCATAAGTTTTGCACGTGCGTACGAACAACTAGTGCCGTTCATGTGTATGATCAGTTTTCTGTGATCTATGAATATTTTGTATATCTACTTTCGGCCATACGCATGCGCATATTGTTCTTCGTTGGGCAGATTACCTGCTAAATGTAGTTGGTCTGACTTGTTTCTTGTTCTCGTGTGCATGTGCGTACAAGTATCTAGTGCCGCTCATGCGTATTATCGTACGAACGTCCTTTGCCTGTTCTTTACTAATTATTATTTTTTTAGACTGCGCCTATGCGTTCCAAAGTACACGAAATGCTCGTTTGCGTTCCACTTATCCGGAAATTAGTCTTTGTTGCTTCGGTTAGCGTTCTTTTTATTTTTTTTACTTGTTTCTTTTATTTTTCCTCATTAAGAGCTGTAAATGATTTTGTCTGTCCCTACTCTGACACACAGAGGTAAGTTATGGAATGTTGCTTTTATAGATATTTTTTGTGATTTGTATGATTTATGTTAATTACTTAAGCAAATTATTGTTTGACCTTTTTATGCACCGATTGCTATACACACGTTTGCTTTGTGGTGTTAGCTTGACAAACACCTCATGGTAGGTCTCTTTTTTGTTTCATTAAAACTGCCTGTGGCTTTAACACCTTGAGTGCCTGGAGAATTTTTTTCATTGAATTGACATTGTGGGATTGCTGGTCCTGCTCCGGAGCACCGGGTGGCTGCTGGAATGGAGTGCGGCTCCTACCAACGCTTTTAATTGTTTCCTTCTTGGCTCTTCCTAAGGTGAGCAGTATTCATCTGATATGTAAGATTATTTGGTTCCTGATAAACCACACTAGCAATTTCTGTGCTTTATTTTGAGCTTAACACAAAGCATTAAGAAGAGGGAAAGGTGTTACCTTAACACACCAAAGTGATTGCGATTTGAGCCAGTCCCTGCATTTGGCTCTATTTTTGTGAGTTTGTTTATATTTTTTTACCACGTATTATTATTGTACAAACTACACCATTAGATTTATTCTCTTTTATCTCCCCTATGTTCAATATTGGACTGGTTTTTACTTCAGTTCTATCCTAGGGATAAGTGTGTTTTAATTAGTGCTGGATTCCACCTTCCAACCTCCTTACTGCACTGCATTTACACTTTGGTGAATAGGAGGGATTTCCCCATCAGCGTGGTAGCTGCTAAATGATTGACATTTCTGGTTCTTGTTTAAGCACATATTTTGCACACAGTACCCCTTTGTAATGGTATTATTGAGTAATTACCTATGGTGTCTTTATCTAGGGATTTCTCAGATCCAGACAAAGTGACTAGCACGACACCGCCAATGCTGGGAGGAAAAGAGAAAAATATATTAAAAATATAAAACAAACAGAAATAGAGAAATTAATCAGCAAATAAAAGAGAGAAAAGTGGAACTGTACAAAATAACCTTTATTGCATATATTAAAAAAAAAAAAAAAAAAAGTATTAACTAATATTGTGGAAAGAGAACATTTTGCACCACAAATAATGCACAATTAGTATGTATACTTAGCACTATGAGTAGTACCCCAAGTGATTCACTAGGGACACCGATAAAATGAGCTGCAGTCTACTAAGTAAATTGCCCAAAAATACAGATTGACCCTTGGTGACCCAACTAGGGTAAGTACACCTGCATATCAATGTTATATTTGTTGTATTCGTTATTACTTGATATTATAGCCTTTCTGGAAATACATGTAATAAAGGTTATCATTTTGTATTTACCTTCCACTCTTTCCTTTCTTTGTTGCAGATTAATTGCTCATTTTGAAGGGCTCAAACCCCATGGTTGAGTGGACTCTAGGAACTCTTTTTCTTTATTTTTGTTATTGCTTAAATAGAAATCCAGATATTATTCAAGCCAGTGGGCAAATTGCAAGGGCTAAAGGGCAGCCAGGACTAAAGAATAGCGAATCATTTCATAACAAACCTCAGAACGACCGCCAGCAACTTGGAAAGAGTGAAACGATCGCCGCTGTTACTGGGAAACACAGACGCCAAAATCAAGGTGAACAAACCTAAAAGAAGAAAGGAAATGAGAGAGAGAAATCTCAGTGTTAGAAAGTGGATACCGTGAACCAGCATTAACTATCCAAAGAAATGAGTTCCACTGGAGAATGAACATAAACTGGCAGAGAAACGTGGGGTGCCAATATCAAAGCAATCAATCTGAGCCTGTCTAACATAGCCCCAGGGCTTGCGGTCAATAAAAATAACTGAATCAATGGCAGTGTCACTCTATAGAGTGAGCAAGCACTGGCTGTAGTGTCAGTCCCTGCTGCAATGCCCATAGATTGCCACATTCTATCCAGGACTGAATCAGATTTCTAGGGCTCGTTAAGTGTCTGAATAAGTCTGCATTCTGATTAACAGCATATACTACAATGGTACCTAGAAACGGAATCTACTCATTTTGTACACCGTGAATATTGAACTTTGATCTCCTGTTCCCAGACAGAAAATAAATAGCAATCTGGCAAATCTAGGATTTAAAGTGATTCACTTACCAGATGTGGAGGAAATGACGTTTACTATGGCAACTTGTGTTTCAGAAAGAGCCTCTTGATAAGAGTAATTTGCTAGGAACCACTGAAAGAGAGAGCAAATGGCAATCGATCAGAGTATGATCGGACAGGAATGGATTCCCAGCAAACAGGGAGAGAGGAATGTATGGACACTTCCTGCATTCTGCCTTGGGATCCAGAGTAGTTCTATAAAAGCAATCATCATATAAATATTAAAAGAGTAAACTCAACCCTCAAACAGGAACAGATGATTCTCATAGCTGGTTAGAAGTTACCATACTTTTTAAATCCAACCTCAGATTTGCATTGAATGCCAGATTGTGCCATAAAAGCCCCATGAATCACCGTGCTTGGCCCACTGGAAGCCCACGGGAGGATGGCTGCAGTGGAAGCCTAGAGGTGCAGGAATATTAACATCCTACGCTTTCGAGGACTGTAACTCTGGGGCTGAAAGCTTAGACTTTATCCTAGTCTTGTTCCAGCATATCACAGAAAAAGCAACGTTTCAGAGACCTTTCTGTGATTGGTGGGATAAAGCTTGTTTAAACCCTACTGCATGTCTGTGGAGGCTGTTAAATTACTACTTACAAAAGACACTGAAAGGAGGCCATGAAGTTAGGTATCACAGTAAAAAGGAAAACTAGATGGAATGTTTGTCAGACAAAGAACACTTCGGAGGACAGGCTAATGGGAGGACTTGGGCAGCACAGAGTCGTCACTCGTCGTCTGTCGTCAGTATACGAATTGTGCCCAGTATGTATTTACACTAGCCAGCCTGACCACTAATTGAATTGCCACAAATGAAGTTACACCTTTGGCAGTAAAGTACAAAAAATTGAGTATTTCTCCAGCAGCTAAAACATCAAAGTTTAGGGTACAAATCTGCTACAGTATATGTCAGTGATATTGGTTAAAACAACGTATCCACTGCTGTAATCGCGATAACTTATCCAGTTAAGAGCAATGTTGCAGCATCTTAAAGGACCACTATAGTGCCAGGAAAACATACTTGTTTTCCTGGCACTATAGTGCCCTGAGGGTGCCCCCACCCTCAGGGTCCCCCTCCCGCCCGGCTCTGGAAAGGGGAAAAGGGGTAAAACTTACCTTTTTCCAGCGTTGGGCGGGGAGCTCTCCGCCTCCGATCCTCCCCGATGGCTGAATGCGCATGCGCGGCAAGAGCTGCGCGTGCATTCAGTCGGTCGCATAGGAAAGCATTATCAATGCTTTCCTATGGACGCTTGCGTGCTCTCACTGTGTAAATCACAGTGAGAAGCACGCAAGCGCCTCTAGTGGCTGTCAATGAGCCGCTAGAGGGAATGGGGGAAGGCTTAACCCATTCATAAACATAGCAGTTTCTCTGAAATTCTCCTCCAGTTTCTCTGATACTGCTATGTTTATAAAAAAAAATGGGTTAACCCTAGCTGGACCAGGCACCCAGACCACTTCATTAAGCTGAAGTGGTCTGGGTGCCTAGAGTGGTCCTTTAAATGAAACAGAAAAATCCAGCACAGGATTACACTCATTTATTTTGTAAATCTGAATAAAAATTAAAGCGTTACTGCTCCCCTCTGGTTACCCGAGTAGTCAGTAAGACGGTAGTGCTTGCGGTGAGACCCTCACTCTATCGGTTTCTCACAAATGAAAGACCTTGCTGTGAAACCCTTGAGACTTTTAGAAAACAATATTTAAAGGAGCGCTATAGGGTTAGGAACACAAACATGTATTCCTGACCCTATAGTGTTAAAACCACCATTTAGGTGGCTTGCCCCCCCTTAACCCTCCTATAAAAGTTTAAAACTCACCTTATTTCCAGCGTCGCGCGTGTCTGCCAGCGCTGGCTCCGCCCCCTTTGTGACATCATCAAAAAGTCTGATTTTTAGCCAGTGATTGGCTAAAAATCGGCACTGGGGCGGGGCCAAATGCCGTTTTGGCCAATTAGGACCTCCTCATAGAAATGCATCGAATCAATGCATCTCTATGAGGAAAATTCAGCGTCTCCATACAGTGCCTGAACGGAGGGGCTGCCTACTGTGCAGCACTGACCTAGGAAGCACCTCCAGGAGCCATCTAAGGAGTGACCACTTGGAGGTGTCCCTAGGGGTAATGTAAACACTGCCTTTTCTCTGAAACAGTGTTTGCATGAAAATGCCTGAAAGTAATGATTATACTCACCAGAATACATTACACTGTACACTACGCTGTATGCCGTACATTAAGCTGTATACCGTACATTATGCTGTATACAATACATTAAGCTGTATACCGTACATTATGCTGTATACCGTACATTAAGCTGTATACTATACATTAAGCAGTATACCGTACATTAAGCGGCATACTATACATTAAGCTGTATACGGTACATTAAGCTGTATACGGTACATTAAGCGGTATACGGTACATTACGCTGTATACGGTACATTACGCTGTATACGGTACATTACGCTGTATATTATACATTAAGCTGTATACGGTACATTAAGCTGCATACCGTACATTAAGCTGTATATTATACAGTAAGCTGTATATGGTACATTAAGCTGTATATTAATCATTAAGCGGTATATGGTACATTAAGCTGTATATTATACATTAAGCTGTATACGGTACATTAAGCGGAATACAGTACATTAAGCTGTATACGGTACATTAAGCGGTATACGGTACATTACACTGTATACGGTACATTATGCTGAATACTATACATTAAGCTGCATACCGTACATTAAGCTGTATATTTTATATTAAGCTGCATGCCGTACATTAAGCTGTATATGGTACATTACGCTGTATACGGTACATTAAGCTGCATGCCGTACATTAAGAAGAATATGGTACATTAAGCTGTATACGGTACATTAAGCTATATACCGTACATTAAGCTGTATACCATACATTAAGCTATATACCGTACATTAAGCTGTATACCATACATTAAGCTATATACCGTACATTAAGCTGTATACCGTACATTAAGCTGTATACCGTACATTAAGCTGTAGTTGTTCTGGTAAATATAGTGTCCCTTTAACAATTTAATGGATAATTCCCTGAGACGGATTCAGTGTATTAAGTAATATTCTTTGAAATGTGTAGTTTTTAAAGAATTTTGTGTATTTTAGAACACCTGGTTTTTTATAAATAGTTTGCTAAAAACTACATTAAAGGACCACTATAGTGCCAGGAAAACATACTCGTTTTCCTGACACTTTAGTGCCCTGAGGGTGCCCCCACCCGGCTCTGGGGAGAGGAAAGGGGTAAAAACTTACCTTTTTCCAGCGCTGGGCGGGGAGCTCTCCTCCTCCGATCCTCCTCCGTTCCACCCATTCGGCTGGCTGCGCGCGCATTCAGCCGGTCGCATAGGAAAGCACTTACAATGATTTTCACAGTGAGAATCACGCAAGCGCCTCTAGCGGCTGTCAACGAGACAGCCGCTAGAGGCTTTGGAGGAAGGCTTAACCCATTGATAAACATAGCAGTTTCTCTGAAACTGCTATGTTTATGAAAAAATGGGTTAACCCTAGCTGGACCTGGCACCCAGACCACTTCATTAAGCTGAAGTGGTCTGGGTGCCTGGAGTGGTCCTTTAAATTACACGCCTTGCTGTGAATTCCTTGAGTTTTTTAATTAAAATAGGCAATTTAGTGGATAACCCTTGAACAGAGAATGAATGTATGGCTTTTATCAGATTAAATTAACTGAGAATCTCCAATTTTATAAAAATACAGAGGCAAATATTCTTAATCTCTTTCTTTATTCCCTCAGAAACAAAGAGAGAAAAAAAAACATTTGAAACTTCCAAATGATAGCATAGAACTATAATATTTAACAATCATTCTCCCAGCCAATCAGAACATCCCCCAAAATCTCCCATCCATAATAATAATAACAACAAGCATCCTCCTTCTTATTGCCTTGTCCTAGTAATGACATGAATACTGTGATGTATCACTGATCCCCCTTTATCCTGGTAATTACTGGATCTGCTTATTCCTTTATTTCAAATTATTCCTGGCATCACTTTGACACTTTACTTTCCTTTGCACTCAGTGGGTGCTGTTTACCCACTCATTACCTTTTTCCCCTGCCAGGATCTCAATTGGGGTCGGTTGCGTCCCCACCGCCGATTCCTTGCTACTTCGCTCCTCTTGGAACCCGTGTCAAGCAAATGCACCCATGCTGAACGTACCGTCGCAAATGCGCACTTTTTGGAAGTGTCCTGCGCTTGCCAGGCTTGAATCATCAGAAGCAATGCTCAAAGTCAACGACCTTATGGGTAAGTCAAATATTCACCCTTCTTCCCATGCAAATGTAGGAGGCAGACGTATGCTTATTTTCTAGCATATACAGGTCTCTGACCACAGATGCATGGATTCTTCAGACTGTGATGGGATACCGCATAGAGAAACGATCCCGATCCATACGCAATCCAATTCTCTGAACAAAACAAAAGTCTTCTATTTTTATTGGTTTTCACTGTTTTTATTCCATTTTATTGACATTCTTAACACATGTAACAATCTCCACAGTCTGCGACATTTACAAACATTAAGCGATGAGTTTCTTCTAGTCCTATCTTAACAATGCCTTTAATGTATTATTAGAAGTCATTGGGAAACGGAATACAGTCACAATTCAGTTCGCAGGGGCATTATGGTCACAAAAGGGCTCTACCAAATGCCTTCATTGGAGAAAGAGTGATTTTAGTTATTCAATATGCTATTTAGATTTAGCGTGTGGATTAGCTAATCCTTTTTCCATCTTTAACTGAAACAGTACTTGTTGTTTTATTACAAACCAGTTGGTTGGACAGTATTTCTGGTTTCCAGTATCTGGCAACAAGAATTTTTGCTGCCACCAATTTATGTATAAGGAACATTTCCAGACTTTTATTGGCATTAATTAGTTCCAAATGCAATAAAACTATTTCAGGGCTAAAAGGTAAGTCTATATCTGTAATACTTTCAATCTGAGCAGCAAATTGCCACCAAATATGTATGAAATCCCCTCCACCGGCCTCACATCTCCACCACTCACCAGAGACACTCTGATACATTTTGGCCAAAAGACTAGGAACAAAATAGAGTCGATTGCTAATTTTAAATTGTAATTCTGTTAAATCCAAACACTTTATAAGTTCCATGCATAAATCCATTCTGCTCCTGAAATTTTGTTATTTAAATCTTTTCCCCATTTTTTAAGTGCTGGAAATATGTGAGGTGGTTCAGACATTCTCAGAATATTAGCACATTTTAAAAGGTTTTTCGTCTCGTAGTCTGTAATACATTTTCCTACATTTTTTTGATCCTTATAAGAATAAAATGTTCAGGGAATGGTAAAGAAATGTTTTCTCTGATAACTTCAAATGTCATGACCCTAGGACCTACCATTACATCTGCAATTTTCTCAACACCCGCACTGATCCAACAGTCTAATTTTAGATCTTATATTATGCATAAGAATTTTAAAAGGTAAGGCTTTAATTAGATATTTTTTTAATTTTCATATTGTTTATCTTTAGCCACACTGTGAGAATAGAATTCACCACAACTACTACCAGAACTCAATTTGAGAAGGTAAGAGACTCTTGCACGGACCAAAACTATTTAACATTTCAATTTATTCTGTAAGAGCCTGTTCAACCTCATACCACCGTTCTTTCTTAGATAAAGGCATTTTGTGTAATAATTAGGGATGCACCGAAACCGAAAATTCAGAATATCCTTGGCCGAAAACCAAAACTGAAAATGACTTTTTTCCCCAATGCTTTTAAAATAGTTTTTTTCTATAATTTTATTAATATTAGACTTTTTAATTAATTTAGTGAATCTAACATGAAAAACTTCAAGCCAATAAAATAACCACACTTTTATTGAAAGTAACACACCGAAATTGGACAGAAAAGAACTTTAAAAAAACAATATAAATAAAAATCTGTTGAATTTTTTTTTTACATTCTTTATTTTTCGTGCATATAGGCTTAACAGACAAGCTTGTGGTACCCCAAAGGCATTCCACTCGCTTATCTTAATGGCATTTGTTATAGTGGGGTATACAGAGACACGTGCACGTTTTATTTTTAAAGTGAGAATAAGTAGTGATAAAACATGAGTAACAGTAAAATGAATACTCTTGGATGAAGAGAGTTCATTGTGGGTGTAATTCAAGCTTGTTTCAACAGTATTTGTGTCGAGATTAAATGCAGTAGAATAAGTAACGTTTAACATCGCTAGGTTGAATGTGTAGATGTAGTTGTAAAAAGGTAGTTTGTCGTGAGTTATTTGCATAGTTGGCCTATGTGTGATATCTAGACATGTTGTGCTGTACCTACATATGCTGCAAGGCGCTGAAGAACAAGAGACATTGCCAAGTCATGCTTAAAATGAAAGTAACATCGATGTATGTTCTAACAATGCAAACAGGCTTAACTAGTAATCTGTTAGGCCGTGCTTTTGTGTTAGTTGTGCCATCAGGCAGCTCGGGTCTTCACATTTCTTCACCCAATACCCAGTCTGTGGGGAGGTCATTGGCCGTGCAGCTGCTCTGTTTCTCGCTTTGGCCGCAGGCAGCTGGGACGTGCTGTGCCTGGTGCTGGGAAGCTGGTTTGGTGAGGCCTTTGTAGGTGCCGCTTGTGTGGAGGGTTCACTTGTGTATGATCGCCGGCGGTTACCTGCGTCTCGGAAACATGGAGCTTTTTCCCGCTTTGAGGACTGCAGGTATCTGCGTCTCCTGACTGCTGCTTTTGATTCTCTTGGTGTGTGCCCGTAGTGGCTGCGTCTTTTCGCCGGTCGGATCCGCGAGTCCACCAGGGTTTCTGCGCAGCGGTAAGTATCTCCTCTGCTGCACAGTGTTTCATAGAAGCTCTTGCAGAGCCAGTCAAAAGTCTCCTGTGTTGGTGGAGACGGCTTGCTCTGGGCACTCCGCTCTCGAGTTCCGTTTTGGGCGGCCATCATGGTAGTTCTTGTTAGGCCCGTTGCCTCTGGTTGTCGTGTGGCTAGTGTGTCCACTGTTTGCCCTTGCCGGTACGTCCAGCGGCGACCAGGATATACCCCACTGGTCCGGGGGGGAGGTAGACTGAAGTTGCGACGCTGGAGGGCCTCGGCGCCAAGGAGAGCTGCCGCCTCTCCCCTGCCCCAATAGGCCTCGCCTGGATCTTCGTGTTCCCAGCCCTGCGGTAGTGTCTATCGAATCAGCAGGGCACCCTGTACCCGTGAGGAGCATTGGGCCATGTTGCCCCCGATTTTTGCCCGCTTGACTGGAGCGCGTGTTAAACACGTCTGCTCAGTTCGGGGTCCAAGCTCCGCCCCCAAATCTGTTTGTTTTATAGGACTGAAGAACAATATATTGATGTTCACCAATTAACCAAATAAAGTATAGAAAACTATTGTATGCAAAACAGTAAGGGCTAGATACATTACATTTGATTGATAAGCTTTACCAGTGATCTGTTTGATTACATGTCTAACCCCATTAAAGTCTATAGGAAGTTGGAAATATAATCAGAGCATTGGTAACGCTTACTATACAAATGTAATGTAGCCCCATGTCAAACAGCAGCTCTAAGCCAGCATTATGCAAGTACAACATTTCTAATAATGCAAAGGGCCTCTATTCTATTCTGTGTTATTTATATAAACAAACGTATTTCCAATTTAATTGAAAATTATTGTACAAAACAACAGTGCAAGAAAGCGTAAAACCAACCTCAAACTGTAAACAGACGGAGCCTCAAGTCAAGAACAAATGTTTGCAGGGCTACACAATGTTAACGTAAATAAAATAACTTGGACTTCTTTCTATTTAACTAAAAGGGGCAGGTTGCTCAGGTTTCTCGCAGGAGAGACGGTTCCCTTTCTCATCAAGAACATGAGATGCTGCACTGAATAGTCTCTCGCTCTCTGTGCTGGTGCTTGGAGCAGATAAATATCTGCATTCAATCCGTGCAAGCAATGGAAGGCGAACTTTGTTCGTGCGCCAGTAGTTAAGGGGATTGTTGCTTCTGGCGATGGGTAGTTGGGCGAGGTAAATCTCCGGCTGTTTTATAGCTGCACTTGTGGCACTGCTGTGGATCGGGGTGCTGGTTTCCAGTAGAATCTCGTTAAACATGTCAGAAAGCGAGGGAATGTGCTCCCCATCACTTGTACGTCATGACTGTTTCTCTGGCACACTTTGTTCTGTACTGCACATCAAGTCTCCTTCAGCAGATGCTTCCATCACCTCCAGCTGTGCCTGTATCATTTCCCGTACACGCTGCTTTTTCTCCATGTCGAAGTAATGTTCTTTAAATCAAGGATCTAGTACTGATGCAATGCATTACAGGGGGTTGGACTCAGTGTCTCGAAAGCGTTTGTTAACAACCTCCAATAGAGTGCTTTTAGCTGTTTTGACGCCATGGTATGTTTACACCTCTTTTCCTAGCAGACGCTTCAGTGCTGCAATCAAGGGAACAGCAACAGATGCATTAGATGAGCTTTTTTCCTTGGTTAACTGTTCAAATGGAACAAGAAGAGACGCAATATTTTCAATTAACATCCACTGATGTGCACTGAACGTAATCTGCCATGTACGCAGCTAAGACTCGCTTTTGTTCAAGTAGTCTTTCCAACATATAATACGTTCTGTTCCAGCGAGTGGCTACATCTTGCTGCAGTCATTTGGGTGGCATTCCAAACTGTACTTGCAAAGCTTGTAATCGGGAATAAACAAGCGGAGAATGCTTAAAGTGACCCACAATTTTTCTCCCTGATGCAGTTATATCTGATATGCTGCGCTGACTCAGCACTCCCTCATTCACAGCCAACTGCAGCGTGTGTGACATGCATGGTATGCTATTGAGGCCACTGTCCTCCATAGCTTTTACCATGTTCCGTGCATTATCTCGGACAATCAGACGCACTTTAGACCTGTCAATGTGCCAAGTTTCAAGCATGGTAACTAAAGCCTCAGACATCGCTGCTGCAGTATGTGACCCAACAAACTCTTGTGCCTGAAGGAAAATTGTTTGCAGTTTAAAATCGGCGTCTATCCACTGCGCTGTTAAGCAGAGCATGTTAGTTGGACTTACGTCTGAGCTCCAAATGTCAGTGGTAAAACAGAGCTGGGATGTCTGTGGTCGTGAGCTCATGAATATGTTTTGAAACACGGTCAAACATTTCAGGTAGACCAGTTTCTGCAAAATAACGTATGCTCGGCAGTGTGTAACGAGGCTCAATGTCTTCCACAACAGAGAATGGCTGGTCATCGAAGGCAATAAATTCCATTATTTTCTCTGTAATGCCTTCTGCTTTGGTACCATCATTTGCAAATTTATTAGTCTTTTCAAAGACTGTGGCGACAGATGGTGTTGGTGTGCTAGTAGTTGGGGTACTTTTAAGCATTGTTGCTTTTCTGTACTCTTCATGCTGAATTGGATGTCGTGTTTTCAGGTGGTGTATCAACCCTGTTGTGGAAAAGTGCTTCTGCACTGTACCCCCTCTTGAAATTTCAGCTGTACAAAGACTGCAGACTGCAAATTTGATGTCTTTATCAGAAACGTTGAAATATTTTCAAACCGCTGACATTGCAAAGTCACTGAAAAAGGACTATGGCTCGGCTATAGATTATTTTCTTATAAAAATGTACATCTTATACACACAGTGCCACCCAAAGCTGCTACTTTTAACCTAAACTGAATTGATGGGGTAAAATACCTTTGACATATGATAAGTGCATTAGGCTGATCTGGTCTTCAGTGTTGACGGCACACTGGCAACTGACGTTATTAGCTTCACCCCTGCAAGCAGAGCCTGCAGGGGTGAAGCTCGTGTAGCCCCTCCCTCCCGCCTCCCTATACTATTTGTTTTCCGAATCATCCCTCCCACTCCCCTGCGCTCGGAGACAGTAAGAAGGTCAAAACAGAGGCTTTTCTATGAGAAACCTCTAATTGGACTTCACGCGGCAGGCCCTGATGTCACTAAGGGGGCATGCTGCATGGCTCCAGGAGTTTCGCCCAGTGCTAGATGAAAAACCACCATAAGCACTTTACTTTAGGGAACTCCTTAGGAATTAAAGAAAATTTGTACATTAGGTAACTTTTGGCCACCTAATGCTGGATGTCCTCACGCTGTGCCTGAGGACATCCACCATCAGCTAAACCCCTAAGGAAACCATTGATTCAATGCTTTCCCATGGCGTTTGTGCTAATGAACGCGCGAGCGAGGGGGGTACCATAGTGCTAGGAATACAATTGTGTGAATTTAAAGTGTATGATGAAAATAGCCAAACTGAAAAAATTCAGAGTTAGCTTATGCTTTCCATTCAGCTACTCTGGCCTTACATTTGAAATTCACTTTGAATTCCCACTTTAGTGAATAACCCTGTATATTTCAACAGGATTTGCAACTAGTAAATATGAGAATTTTGTTTTTTATTAACTGAATTTTGTTAAACTGTACTACATTTGGTAAATAGCAAGTTGAGAAGTGAATGACACTAAAATAGCCAAGCTTCCTTTAGCTTAATATGATATATATTTATTATCCCTTTATCTAATGATTCCAGAGCTCTGTGCCTAGAAATCTTGCCCTGCCCACTGTCTTATTACCTGCCTCATTTTCTCTTCATATATAGAGATAAGTAGTCCATTTTTACCTGTAGGGCAAAGTCAAAGCTCCCTCTGATTTCTCATTGGCTAAATTATACTGTTTACATTCCAATTGGGAAGACTTGTGTTTTTAAAAGGGGGTTGGAGTTACACTGCAGAAAAATACATGTTTTTAGTTTTGTTTCTTTTTTTAGCCAAACTAAAGAGAATATTAAACAAAAAAATTAATATAGAGACCTATCAAATGCACTTAAATTGCATTGGTGCCCCAAGTGTTTCTTTTAAGACATAGATGCACGCCACGATATTCATATGGAACATAATACATAAAAGATATACCTGGCTCCTATTAGTGGCTGTCTTGATGTAATCTAAAGGCCTGAAAAGACGCCAGTTGTTTTGTTTTAATTAACCTTTTGAGTGGACTATTGAGATTGACATTGAGAGGTTAACAAAAAAAACAAAAACAAACATGGTTTAGCTGGTTTATTTGTGTTATTTAGAATATTTAATAAACCCCCAAGAAGTGGCAGAAGTTAATTTATGAGCTGTCCGGCCAGCAGTTGACATATCCGGATTACACAATGATCTCACTCATGTCAGAGAGTAGGCCGCCGGGCTGTACCACTGCACTGTAACTGTATGTTTGCCACAGTGCGCGGTCCCGGCTGCAAGATGGCGGCGCCCAGGAGCAGAGCACAGGACTGACAGCGGCAGTGATGATTTGCGGTGGTTCCGGGAGCCACCGGGTGAGGAAACGGATGGGATTTTAGCCTTACGCTCAGCCCTATTTTCAGCATATTTTGGTGCATACCTAGTAATAATGCTATGGAATAAGAAACTCACTTTATAATATTGTTGGATTAATGGGCAACCCACACCCCCCTGTGTTTTATTTCAACACCAGGTATTTACTGGCCATTCTTGTTTTTTTTTGCAATATGAATTTTAAAAATGCGTGTTGAATTATCGTCGGCCAGCTGTCCAGGATGGGGAGCTGCATCATGTAAAGCCACTTTAATAATATGTGTTTTTATAATGTGTACCCTACCCCACCAAGAGAACCAGGAAAACCTGCAGTGGATGTGATCTATTTTGCCACGGTGTTTGTGTTTGAACACTAATCTATTGTGTGGAACTGTATAAAGGAAATCGGTCTACATGAAAATGCTTGTTCTTGGGTAGAACATTGGCTTAAAAACAGAGTACAAAGAGTTGTCATTAATGGTAAATTTTCAAGCTAGACAGAGGTGGCAAGTGGTGTCCCTCAGGGGTCTGTTCTGGGACACCTATTTAACATGTTTATAAATGATCTTGAAATTAAGCATTGAAAGTCATATTTCAGTGTTTGCAGATGACACAAAACTTTGTAAAACAATACAATGTGAGCAAGATATTACTTTGCTGCAGAGGGATTTAGATAGACTGGGAGACTGGGCACTCAAATGGCAGATGGAATTTAATGTTGAAAAATTAAAAGTTATGCACTTCGGCATAAAGAATACACAAGCAACGTATACCCTAAATGGAAGCGAATTAGGGATAACAGCACACGAAAAGGGTTTGAGAATTGTTATAGAATGCGCAATGTGCAATGTCAATCAGCAGTGGCCAAGGCCAGTAAGGTATTGTCATGCATGAAAAAGGGCATTCATTCTCAGGATGAGAATAACATTTTGCCTCTTTATAAATCACTGGTAAGACCACATATTGAATATGCTGTGCAATTTTGGGCACCTGTTCTAAAGAAGGATATTATGGCACTAGAAAAAGTGCAGAGGCGGGCTACAAAATTAATAAAAGGAATGGAACATATCAGCTATGAAGAAAGGTTAACAAATTTAAACCTATTTAGTTTAGAAAAATGTTGCCTGAGAGGGGATATGATAACATTATACAAATATATTCGGGGCCAATACAAACCATTGTGTGGAAATCTATTCACAAACCGGACTTTACATAGGACACGAGGTCATGCGTTTAGACTGGAAGAAAGAAGATTTCGTCTAAGGCAAAGGAAAGGTTTTTTTACTGTAAGAACAATCAGGAGGTGGAATTCTCTGCCTGAAGAAGTGGTTTTATCAGAGTCCATACATGTGGCAAACCTAGCCACTTACAGAATGTCCTTGTATATATCTTGCTATTACTGCATTGCTATTCCTATCTGTGGCCAAACCAGCCACTTAAAGTGTAACCCCCCTGAATGTAATATGTTGTAAAGTGTATTCCTGTGTACTGCTTGGTATCTCCTAAGGCAGGAGATGGCTATCTGTAACCCAACCCCCTCCTGCCTGGGAGTAAGGGAAGTGTATTGTGTGGAATGCAGACCCCCCTGCGGAGGTCTGTGTTTAAAGGAAACTGTAATCATTAAGTTTTGACTCAGCCTGGTGAGATGCCAGTGTTTTAACCTCCAAGCTATGTGTCGTCTAGTTCTTTGGAGAAAAGGATTGTAACTACGCTACCTGCATTTTACCTACATTTTACCTGCTTCATCCTGTCTACCAGCGGAGATACCGTGGATAATACCACTACTCCGCTACAATACAGATGGTCAAACAGCTACTAGATGCATACTTGCAAAAACAGAGTATTCAAGGATATAATCTTTCAATGTAGGGTAATAACTGCTTGATCCAAGGATAAATCTGACTGCCATTCTGGGGTCAAGAAGAAGTTTTTTTTTCCTAGTTTGTTGCAAAATTGGAATTGCTTCTTTTGGATCAACAGCAAAAAACAAATGTGAGGAAGGCTGAATTTGATGGACGCAAGTATGTTTTCAGCTATGTAACTCCAACGATTTCCACTCTTTCATCGATTTGTTTGTCTGGGAAATTAAAGAGAGGAAATTACATTCCACTATCCTAGTTGGGTCGGAGCACACTTCAATGCCCAAGTACTTAAATTAATGTTCTGCCCACAAAAATTCAAATGTTTCTTAAATTTTGTTTTTAACATCATTAGATATATTGCTAAGCAAAATTATTGATTTATCCGTATTTAATTTATATCCAGATACTTTGGAAAATTCTTCTATTGTTTTTAACAACTGTGTTACTGATTGGACCAGCTCTTTTAATGTTAAAACTACATTGTCGGCGTACATATTTATCTTGATGTTACTTGAGTTGGGATTAAAACCTAAGATTCTGTCGTTTTGTCTTATAGCTGCGGCTAACGGTTCCAAAGACAAAATATAAAGTAACGGGAACTGGGGGCACCCCTGCCTAGTTCCGTTGGTTAACAGAAACCATGCAGACGCAAAACCCTGACCCACTGGCAGTCGGCGATGTATATAATGCTTTTATTGGCTCAAAGAACCTACCCTCCAATCCAAACCCAGACAATGAGGACCTCAGAAACTCCCAGCTGACCCGGTCAAATGCTTTTTCTGCATCTAACGAAATGGTAAGCAAGGGAGTTCCCAAAGCCTGTACAGCGTCTAGAATGTCTATAAGTCTTCTAGTGTTCTGAATTGCAGATCTGCCCGGGATAAATCCCATTTGGTATCGATTTATCAGACTTTAAATTATTGTTTTTATTCTCTCTGCCAACATAGATGTAGCGGAGTAGTAGTATTATCCACGGTATCTCCGCTGGTAGACAGAATCAAGCAGGCACAAAGCAGGTAAAATCCAGGTAGCGTAGTTACAATCCCTTTCTCCCAAGAACTAGACAACACATAGCTTGGAGGTCAACTGAAGTTTATTTTCAGGTCACGGTATTTATGGGATTCCCCATTGTAACGGACCGTTTCGCTCATCAGATGTTAAAAACCGTTTAGGCGATAATCCCCTTCCAGACAGACAAGCAGCTACAGCAAGCACCAATCTCCCGAACTGCAAACTACACGAATCTTCAAACTCCCGAATTGCACACACTTGAATTCCCCAATCTCACAAACTGGAACAGCATATGAATCCTCTCAAGCATATGAATGCTGTAGACAGTTGAATAGGAACCATACGAATAGGTTTACTCTCCTAGCAGTCAAACTGGAACAGCATACAATAAATCCTTCCCCCAATAATGAGACGACACTTCACTTTGAGGGTTAAGCAGGAACTCCCTGTACTGTCACATACAGTCTCTTTTATTCCCAATCCACAAACATAGTACAGCCCACAGGGCGTTACAAAACAACCAATCAATCCGTACAATACACCCAGACACTCCCACACAAAATCCTCCCCTCTGCATGTGATATGATTACTGAACACAATGGGTAATCTCATTATCACCGGCAGAGGAATACAGTTTTTACACAATATTTATAACTTCTAAAATATACATGTCACAAACATAACACATACATTTTCATAATCAATCCATTCAGGGGAACAACATATTAAAAAATGGCACGAATCAGACCAGGGGTTCAAAAGTTAAGGGAAAGTCCTTTGTGACTAAATGAAGCATGGCTTTCCGGCCCAAACCAGTTTCAGAGTCTTCTACCCTGGAGATAAGTGAGAAGTAATTCAATTATCTCCCAGGACAGACACAAGACTCCATTAAACACATGGCAGAAAACAAACAGTAAAAGACATAAAATTACCTACAGTTACATTCAGTACATAAAACATATACGTTCTACATATCCCCAGATAGCTGAGGTCTGAGCGCACATTATTAAGCGAATGGCGCTCAGACCACACGAATACAGTTTAATCGCCATGGAGCCAAAGTCTTTACACAGTAAGTCTCATGCGAATGGGCTCCATGGGATTCCTATCTGGGGTACAACCCACTCAAACAAATCTACCGAACACCCGGCAGAAAATCACGAATAAGTCTTTTCTGCAGGGAAAAAGATGTCTATTAACATGGGGCCATAGTCCAAAGGCAGCAGGCGAGCAACCAGGCTTCTCCAGTGTACAGTGGCGAGGTTGGTTTCGCCACACTTCTCCCCTTTACCAATCAGACTAACAGGGTATCTGACCTCATGCCGGTCAGTGCCCTTGTTAGTCCAGCAGCCCACCCACAAAACACAATCAGTAATACCGCCCACCCACAAGAACTGGTTACTACACCTGGGTAGAGGAGAGCGTTGTCCATGTCCAGGCTTCTCACCATGGCTGTGTGGGTGACTGGTAATCGGACTGGGTGGGTTGCTGAGTGGGCAGAGACCAGCGGTACTCTGTCCTGGTGCCAGCACTACCACGGGAGTAGTCTGGTTGGAGCCTGGTTGCTGGAGGGTGAAACCGACTGTCTCCCCTTTGGATACACAGCTCTGCTGCCGGAGGGGGAGACCGACTGTCCCTACCCCCTGTGCTGTAAGTGCAGAGACCATGGTCCCATCTGCATGGTCGTGGGGCTTACTGTCTCCCCTGGGTAGGTCAAGCTGCCCCTGGGGAGAGGGGGTAACCAGCTCCTCTCCCATATATCCTTTCAGCCGCTGGGGAGAGGGGGTAGCAAGCTCCTCTCCCTGACACTCTCTCTGCTGGTGGAGAGGGGGACCGACCGTCTCCACTTTCAATATTTTGTCCTGCTACTGGGGTGCGAGACCGACGTTCTCTGCTCCCTGCCGCTGGGGAGGAAGGACGACACCTTCAGCTCCCTGGGACACACTGCCGCTGGGGAGGAAGGATGGCACCTTCAGCTCCCTGGGACACACACTGCCGCTGGGGAGGGAGGACGGCACCTTCAGCTCCCTGGGACACACACTGCCACTGGGGAGGAAGGACGACACCTTCAGCTCCCTGGGACACACACTGCCGCTTTGGCGGAGGAACGACACCTTCAGCTCCCTGGGACACACACTGCCGCTGGGGAGGAAGGACGACACCTTCAGCTCCCTGGGACACACACTGCCGCTGGGGAGGAAGGACGACACCTTCAGTTCCCTGGGACACACACTGCCGCTGGGGAGGAAGGACGGCACCTTCAGCTCCCTGGGACACACACTGCCGCTGGGGAGGAAGGACGACACCTTTGGCTCCCTGTAACTCACTCTGCCGCTGGGGAGGAAGGACGACACCTTCGGCTCCCTGTAATACACACTGCCGCTGGGGAGGAAGGACGGCTCCTTTGGCTCCCTGTAACTCACTTGGCTGCTGGGGAGGAAGGACGGCACCTTTGGCTCCCTGTAACTCACTCTGCCGCTGGGGAGGAAGGACAACACCTTTGGCTCCCTGTAACTCACATGGCCGCTGGGGAGGAAGGACAACACCTTTGGCTCTCTGGAACTTACTCAGCAGCTGGGGTGTCTCCCCCCTGGCCAACTCTGCTAGGGCTTGCAGGTACTCTCCTATTGTTTTCTTGGCGATCCGCACTGTACTCTCTGCGGGGTTGGGTCCACAGAGCGACAGCACCGCATTAACCTCTCTGTCAAACTGCTCTTGAGTGTAGCCAGGCGCCATGCTTCCTCTGCCGAAGTTGGTTCCTCTGTAGATAGGGGCGCTGTACGGGTACTAGCGTTACCCTCAATTTGTAAATCCAGGGAATGGTGTTACCTTGTAGCTGTCCTTCTGGGCTGTGAGAATGATCCCGTCGCTTGCCACCAATTGTAACGGACCATTTCGCTCATCAGAGGTTAAAAACCGTTTAGGCGATAATCCCCTTCCAGACAGACAAGCAGCTACAGCAAGCACCAATTTTCACGAATCTTCCAACTCCCGAATTGCACACACTTGAATTCCCCAATCTCACAAACTGGAAAAGCATATGAATCCTCTCAAGCATATGAATGCTGTAGACAGTTGAATAGGTTTACTCTCCTAGCAGTCAAACTGGAACAGCATACAATAAATCCTCCCCCAATAATGAGACGACACTTCACTTTGAGGGTTAAGCAGGAACTCCCTGTACTGACACATACAGTCTCCTTTATTCCCAATCCACAAACATAGTACAGCCCACAGGGCGTTACAAAACAACAAATCAATCCGTACAATACACCCAGACACTCCCACACAAAATCCTCCCCTCTGCAGGTGATATGATTACTGAACACAATGGGTAATCTCATTATCACCGGCAGAGGAATACAGTTTTTACACAATATTTATAACTTCTAAAATATACATGTCACAAACATAAAACATACATTTTCATAATCAATCCATTCAGGGGAACAACATATTAAAAAATGGCACGAATCAGACCAGGGGTTCAAAAGTTAAGGGAAAGTCCTTTGTGACTAAATGAAGCATGGCTTTCCGGCCCAAACCAGTTTCAGAGTCTTCTATCCTGGAGATTGAATTGAGAAGTAATTCAATTATCTCCCAGGACAGACACAAGACTCCATTAACCACATGGGATTCCTATCTGGGGTACAACCCACTCAAACAAATCTACCGAACACCCGGCAGAAAATCACGAATAAGTCTTTTCTGCAGGGAAAAAGATGTCTATTAACATGGGGCCATAGTCCAAAGGCAGCAGGCGAGCAACCAGGCTTCTCCAGTGTTGGTTTCGCCACACCCATGCAAGGGGTTTCCCTACTGACATTTCAGGGGTTGTACAGTAGGGGACTACATGGGGAACTGACCAACACACACAATTTTCCCATCATGCACTGCTGGACGAGAGGGATACTCCCACTGGAATATACCGTTAATGGGATTATCCCTCCGTGCAGCAGAACTCACTTTTTACATTAAAATACATAACTTTAACAATATTCACTAGTTTTACACGAATGGACGTTCGGTAGATAGCTGGGGGCTGAGCGCATCGTTCGTGAGAATACCGCTCAGCTCCCAGTCCAACTAACCGAATGCCGTACGAAATACACATAATTTCCAACATAGATTTAAAAATACCGATTATCGTAAAGGGAATAACCTACCAAACGGCCGAGGTTCCCAAACGGCCTGGAAGTCCAGCGGTGTTCACGCCGTCAAGTAGACGTTTTTAGTTCCAGGCGCTCAACGACAAAACACCGCTGGGCTAACAAAAGAAACAAGATGGCCGACCGCCGCGTGGTTGGTATTCGAACGACGGCCACCTAGAAACACTCTTAATTACCGATTGCAACCCCCGCATTAGCCTTCAATTTGTCATACAACTAATTCTGGTTCATTCCATCCCCTCTCTTCTTGCTTCTTACATTTTATATGACAAAACGGAAAAAAAGAATGAGGGACAGGGAGGGAAAGAGAAAAAAAAAAAAAAAAGGTTTTCCCTCTTTTTGCCATCCCCTCTTTCTCCTTCTTAATTTAAGTTATTTTTTGAAGCCATTGCTTTTTGGTTTGCAAAAAATACATTTGTTGTCCTCGTAAGTTAAATTCAATCGTGTCGGAAAGCGCCATTCATATTTTATTTCATGTTTTCTCAGTATAACCGTAAAAGGTGCAAATGCTTTCCTGTTCAATCTTGTTTGTGACGATAGGTCTTGAAAAACATTTATTTGTGAATACAGTGAATCTTTTAGGTCTTTAGCAGCATTAGAACGTACCACAGGTGTCTTGAAACAGAATGAATGTCTCTTGGTACCTGTTCTGGTACCGACTTAGGTTTCATGACTCTGTGGCATCTTTCAATATAGTTGGTTTCTTATTTTTGTGAGTAGACCCAACAATTTTAAAAAACCTTCAAAGTAGTCATTTAGCTTAGATGCTGTGATATTTTCCAGAATACCTCTTATTCTGAGGTTATTTCTTCGTGACCTATCCTCGAGGTCTCCAATCTTGTTTAGTAGATTTTCACTTATTTCCAAGAATTTTTAACCTTTCAGTGCTGGTCTGCGTTTGGATGGAGATGGTATCGGTCTTCCCATTTTTTAAAATCTTTCTCCGATTTTAGCTAGGTCATTTTTAATATCAGTAGAGGAGGTGTAGATTTTCGGCTTTACATTTTGGCCAGTTGTGCTTCAAAGCATTTAGCTAAGTGCTCTGCAGTGATGATGGTCGATTCTAGATACCAATTTTCTGGGCACCCACCATCTGTTTCAGGTTCTTTATTTTCAAACAAGCTTGAATCTTGAATTCTGGGCTGAATACATTTATCTGAGGTGAAAAAAAATTGGACGCTCTTCTTTCTTGTGGTGCTTCATATTTTATGAGCTTTTTTGTGTTTTGTTTATTTTCCTGTATTTTTTAGATGCCATTATTATTGGTCTTTCTTTATATAGGAAAGGTTTTGTGTGATTTATTGCTTGGTCAAAACTTTGCTTTATAATATTCACACACTTTTAGGCTATGCTAAACCTGTGTAAACTACACAATATCGTCGAGCAGATCAAAGAGCAAAAAAATAAATAAAATAGATAAAAACAACTACAGAAAAAAAGGTTTTTCCCTCAGATCTTAAAGGCTGCATAAGCGTCTCTTATTTGATAGCAGGGTACATATTAATATAATTCAGTTTTGCCTTACCCGGCTCATTCAGTTCTTCTTACAGCCTCTTTTCTTGTCTTTCTCCTCTCCTTCCCTGTTTGTCTTTTTCGGTCCCGGCTCCTTTTCTTTCATTTTTAGTTAGTTCTCACAGACTCCCCCACTGGTCACTCCTTTTTCATTCCTTTTTACTTGTGTGTCTTCGAGCACTTAGTATTCTTATTTAAAAATTTTATTACTTTTAGCCGTAGGCACTTGGCACTCAACTGCTTATCCCAGTGTATTAACTTGCCAGTTTCAGTCTTCCTCCCAACTCCGTCTTCCAGCTTGTACCCGACCTGAGGTCTGCTCGTGTCTCTCGTGACTCCTGTCCGGCACTGAAGCCTAGATCTCCTCGCCACACAACGGGTCGCAGTCTCTCAGCGTCCTGGTATCGACGCTCTCTCAGAACTCGGCAAGGATTCCCACGAGGCAACAAAAGTCTTCTTAAGATGTCCGCACCAATGCCAAAAGGAGCGATTGTACAATCACTGAGATTGCTCAGCAACCTCTTTCTGGTACATAAGAAAGGTGGTTGGATGTGCCGATTATCAACCTTTGACCTTTGAACACCCTTGTGGAATGTCAACATTTCAAAATGAAAGGCATTCATTGTCTTGGGTACTTAATTCTTACCGGGGATTAAATGGTCAAGCTCTACTTGCAAGATGCATACCTCACAATTCCTATAGCGGGAAAATCACAAAGACTATCTACAAATTATTGGAGGCCAAAAAAAAAAAAAAAAGTGGAAATTCACCTGCGTCATTTGGGAGATGGTGATGGGTCTGCTATTAGCATCAATTCAGGGCATATTCCCAGGTCCGCCACACTACAGGAATTTTTAACAGCTGAAGAACTGGTCACTCCATTAAGGACTCACATACGATCATATTATTAAGATTGACGATGAAGCTGCAAAGAAACTCTCCTGTTGTCTCCTACATATGTCAATGGATGGAAAGGCAGAGCAATTTTTGGTACAGCTCTAAACTTCGTCATAGAGTTGGACGCAAGCTCACACTTGCTGGGTTGCCTGATGAGCAAATATCTCCAGAGGCAGTGATGGTCACAAGAGGGGTGAGATCTCCATATCAATTGCCTTGAACTTCTGGCTGGCTCGTTTGTCCTTCAAAGTCTTACAAACAAATGGGTGAATTGTTCCATACTACCAAGTTTGGACAATATATTGGCAGTCCAAAATATAAATCATACGGGACACACTAGATCATGAATTCTTTCAAATCTAGCCATTGAATTCGGCTAGGCACTCGCACGAACGCAGGTAAAACTTAGACCGCTGCTCGTTCTCTTTCCCGCCTACCTATACGAACGATGTTCGGGAGATATGAACTACCGAACAGGGGGAGCATTCGTATTCTGAAATTGAGAGATTCCCTTGTTTGGTGTTCGCACAGGAACCCCATGAACAGAGACCGACCAGGGCACCTATTTTCCTGGAACTGTTTTGGGCTAGCGCCTCATGTCTGGCCGGTCAAAACTTTACTTCGATGCCATTCCTGTTTCATTGAACCGATCTGAGTGATCTTTGGATATACACTCAGATCGGGGCTATCCGGGGATGTACTTTTTGAGTATAGTAGAGACACTTTTGGGGTACTGTATATTTTGTATGGATTTTTTGTACCTGAGAGATAATTGTTTTAGAGGTTTTTCTCACTTAATTATCTCTCAGGCACAGAGGATCTTGGGATTGAAACCCCTGTTTTACTGTCCTGGAGACCCCATGTAGGGGTCTGGGCATAAAAGCCATGTGTGGCCTGAATAAATCGCTGGACTCCCAGAACGATGTTTCGTCTGGTTACTGCGGGAATAGATGTCTGTTGGTATTAATGGTTCAAGAGTGGTGAATGAAGGAATTAGCGGAAGTAATCAGTCTGGTTACTCGTGGTCCGCTACACTGACTATGCAATTTCCCTGTTTCTTCAGTTCGATACCAGACCCAGAAGATCTGGCGACAGATTTCTTCCTTCAACCGTGGTCTCCTTCCAGACATTACACCTACCTACCACTTTGCTTAATATCACGTACTCTCTTGCACATTTGCCGATACAAAACATCCTAGGTTCTCATCCCCCCGCTATGGAAAACTCAATCATGGTTTCCTACTCTACTGAAAATGTCCATGGACACTCCACAAATTCTTCCATCCTTTGACGATCTCTTCACGGACACAAACGGGAATTTTCATACTCTCCACCAATTCCAACTTCAATTGATGGCATGGCTCTTCTTCGGAGAACCTGGGTCATCACAGACATCCCACACTCAACTCTGGACCTACTGGCAAAAGTTTGGGTCCCCTGGTATGGGAAAATCCTACCACCATGCCTGGAACTCACGGGCTGATCGGCAAGGTTGTCCCCTTTCTAATAACCCCCTGTACTACCATTACAGCCAATTGACAATCTAGGTGATCTCTCCCTATTATAATACAGTTTTTTCAATTAAACTCCCCACTCCTTTTTCAACGATTGCTCCAGATTATTTGGACATGATTCTGAAGGGATGTTTATTACATTAATAGGGAATATATAGAGACACAATATATTCCCTGTTGTCTTGATTTTTAGGATCACTTGTGAAGATGCTCCAGGGGGCTAAGTTAGGGTTTACCTATGTATACTAGGAGATTCCATTGCAGCCGTTTATACAGAGACTTATATCATTAGCATCCATGAAGGTGCTAAAGGATATCAGTTTTAGGCACTAATAGAACCCGTGTAGCTGCAGGAGTTTATACTTATTTCTGGATTTTTTTGCACCTTTGAAGGTGCAGTAATTGAGGAATTTTGGCGATTGTATTTAATAGTCTTTTCTCTCTTTGATGCTGAGGGAATAAAGAAAGAGACTGAGAATAATATTCGCCTCCGTGTTTTAATAAACTCATGACTTTATGTCGTGATATTAGTAAAATGTTGGTTGGTGGTTGTGGCAGACCACCTGGTACCCCGACTGGGTACCTCCGCCAAACGTGCTTCCTAGTGATCACCAGGCTCTTCCAGCCCTTATCCGCCGCAGCTTGGCTAGGGTCTCGCCGCCTCTTCCCACCCTGAAATCAAGCCCTGGATCCAGCTCCCAGTGGTTAAAGCTCTCCTCCAGACAGTATAGCTGTTCCCCCACCCACAAATTAGCCAAGACTTAACGCTGGGAGTAGACTGTCTTTATTCAGAGCGACACACAGCCTTTTTATGCAAAAGTTCCCTGCAAGGGGTTTCCAACAGAAAATAACAGGGTAATCCCATGACCCTCTATGCCTGAGAGATAATTACCTGGGAAAAAACATATAATTAAAATTATCCCTCAGGTACAGAAAAATCGACAATAGTTCCCAACACCCCATAAACACATTTCAATATTTCAAAAGGAGATAATTGATTACATGGAAGGTCAGAGCTTACAACCCAGTTTGAAGCTGGGACCCCCAACAGAGCCACTCGGCCAGATGTGGTAAGTTCCACACAAGTGGCCTGGAAGTCTGCCTGCAGCACAAATCAACTCATTTGTCACATGTCCTAATTGCCTCCTAGACAGGAAGTCCTTTGACATGTTAATGCTCATCAGCTTTCAGGAACAAACTTGTGTTTCAATATCATATCCAGAATGGGACGAGCACAATCTTCCAATCCAGCCCAAACATGAGTTGCGAACAAGGGACCCCACAAACAATACATTGCCTCTTAGATAGACAGATTTCCAGCCTGATGACCTGGAAATAATAATCAGGCAAGCAAGTGGACACGGTACTTAGTGACGGCGTTTCGGCACACAGGTCTTTTACAGGTCTTTGTTCATGGCCCATAGTCATTGGGCAGGAGGCTAGCCAGCATGCTCCTCCATGAGCACATGGCAGAGGCATCTTTGCCACAGTGGTCCATGTGTTAGGGCGAACCTGTAATAACTACAACAACTACAGCACATGTTAGCGTCACAACGCATACAGAGCAAGAACATTACGTATCAGGGGAGGGGGTCTACTTCCCTGTCTTTGTATTTAGGGGTTAAACCAGAAGTGAACTGGTTGATAAGTGGGGGAGGGATATTTATTTACTTTAAAATTAAAACAAAACCAAAAAAAAAACCATTTAATGCTGAGGATACATTATAAGTCTTATGTACTGAGAGCAGTTTGTTTCTGGAATTAACTGTGAAGAAAAACGTCAAACCTCAAGGTTCTCTGTCCCAACAGAAGGAAATGAAGGCCATGCAAAGTATGCATCTTACCACAAAGCAGAAGAAAAAGCTGATCTTGGCCACCTGGCAGACAGAGAGCTTCCCAATGGACCTCAGTACCGACTCGCCGTCTCGGACAGTTATGTGAGACATGCGCGACAGCTTTGCTTCTACAGCCTGACTAGAAGGGAGCTGGCGAACCTCCATGAGATTGCTGAATCGAACACGTGTTTTTTTGGAATCTAGAATAAAGACATGAAAATACCACAAATATATTCAAAAGGTTATTACAGTCCTTCAATTTACATTTTGTCACTTATTATCTGGGTATACCATGTGCAATTAATGCTGAACTGAACCACCAGCAAACAGAGTCCACCAAACGTGCTGGAGAAGAAATGTAATCCTCCTGGGAAGCAGATCTGTACTGGACTAGGGTATAGGACTGTTCTGTTGTGCCATCGTTCATGCAAATCAGGGCCCAAACAGCATCCCCTGCTTACTGCCCTAATAGTTTCACCCGTACCTTACCCAAGCATCAGCCCTGTGGCTGCATTTCTGCATGGGCGGCCTGGTGAATGGGTCTAGTCGGACGGTCATAGCAGAAATTGCTTCATTTCTTGCAGTCAAAACTATTGTCTGTAGGATTATGCAGCCAGGAAAGTGGGATCCCAAATAAACAAAGCACAGATTTTAACACATTCTTTTTTGTATTAATTAAAATGTTAAGGAACTATAATCTTAAAAACACGACACGTACTGGTGCGTCATGTGTTAACATAGCACAAAGTCATGTGTGCAGCCTGTACATCTGCCCCTTTAAGTTCCAGCAGAGAATTGAGCGGTGAGACTCAGGGACTTGATCGATACACCAAGACTGCTTCATTAAGATAAACTTGTTTCGGCGACTATATTGTCCCTTTAATGTGCATTCCCTGATATCAAAACATGGTATCAGGGAAACAAAGAACAGAAATTTTACCTACTGTAGATGATTTTAACCTAGTATTAGTGGCTGTGGGTTTGGGGACCTGAAAAGTAACAAAATATTTAAAAGGATCACTGTAGTCAACATATAAAATCAAGAAAGAAAGGTCCCTAGCTTTTTTTCTTGCTTTTATATGAACTTCCCCCTAATAAAAAGGGCTAGGATTTATTTTTTATTATCAAAACTTACCTGCGTTCCAGCGCCGAGCTCACCAGGCCACGCCCACTTATTCGTCAAAATGACAAAATCGGAGGGCTCAATACGATGCGTCTCTTTGAGAAGCGTCATTGCGCTCTGGTGCGCATGCGCGGCTTCGCGCTGCACCATTCAAGTTCTTCATAGAGCGGCACTGAATGCAAATACAAATACACTGTAAATAAATATTGTTAAACATACACACACACTCTATTTCTATCTATCCATCTATTTCTCTTTCTCACTCCCACTCACACTCACACCCACTCTCAGTTACTCACCCACCCACCCACACTCAGTCACAAAATAAGTTTACTTACAGTTTGAATCCTCCCCTCCTGCTCGTTCTCCGGTCTTCAGCCTGTCATCTCGAGCCAACGCTGTGTGCAGGAGATCTTATCTCCCACACTGTCGGCTCTTCATTGCTGACAGGCTCCGGGGTTTCTACAGGACATAGGAGGCACTGTGAACGCGCCTCCTATCTCCTGTATGCTGATAGCACATTTGATGTCTTCACCCAAGCATGAAGACGTCAAACGTGGATGAATGCGAATTATGCATTCATCAACTCGGAAGTCCCTCTGGTGGCAGTGTGAGTGACTGCAAATGAGAAAGGCTTAACAACCTCATTAATATGAAGTTGTTCAGGTGACTATAGTGTCCCTTTAAACCTGCACAATAATAGTGCCACCAATAAAAGAAGTAAAATGTCTGTTTCTCTCTGCGTGTAGCTGCAGTGTGACAGGGTCAGGTTACCACTGTCTGTAAGACATTTTCCATTTGTAGAGCTTGCGAAACCAAGGCTGTCTCAGTGAAAGATGTTGATGTAGCTTGGAGGTTTCCCAGATGTCGGTTTTACCCCCCTTGCAGATGGCAAACATGTGGCCAGATTCCCTAAAAGTCGATGTGGTAAATGGTTTAAGACCTTTCAATGCTGGAAACACTGGAAGAGCCTGTAATTCACAAATCCTATCGGCTGACGTGTTTGCAATTAATGTGGTTTTGAGTGAAACATTTTTACATCCATTTCTTCCAACCGTTTGAATAGGGATTGCATTAGAAAAACATTTTAGCCCCAGGACAAAGCAACAATAATATATTAAAAAGGACCACTAGGGGAACCAATGAAATTGTTTTGGTGATAGGAGGTACCCAATGCAGTCTTACCTAAAGTGGTTAAAGGGTTTGTTAATGGTCCTGTATATCAGCTCAATGGCCGGGGACCAGGGGCCAGGTGTGCTGTCTGTACATCTACCCCTTTAAGTTCCAGCATGTGGTCGGATAGGGGAGGAGACTCTAATCACTGACGTCTCCTGGGCCTTTTTTATGTGCTGTAACCGTTACCCGGACTGTCAGAAAGCATGAGGCAAGGCCTCCCATGTGGTACCCTTCCTGGGTAGTCTATGTGCAGAGGTCTACTGTACAAACTCGCTATCCCACCTTCCGCTTCTCTATAAAAACCCACTTGTCATACTGCCAATCTAGGGAACATTAATCTTCCTAACCAGTAAGCAGGCTGTTGCCTACAGAAACATTTCATAGTATTTACAATAATTTTCTTTGTTGGTCCTTCAAACTATAAGAAGAAGTAGTTTCACATCTACTACCACAAATATTTTCATTCCCACCATCTAAGACAGAAACTCTACTATTCATTCAACGATAATGGTGTTCGAGATTAGGAAATCAGCTCAGTATTAAACATTTACATTGATGAATCATGTTCTCCTTACTTTTTTCAGCTAAACTGTTTGAATTTAAGACTCTTTCATTCGGCAAATCATGAAACTTCACTGGAACGTAGAGAGGTTCACTCTGTAAGAACAGAAAACCAAGACACTATATCAGCCCCAGTGACAAGACAAGAGAGGACACCTATCGCTCCAGAGAGAGCTGAGAAAAGACAGGACACCTAGCGCTCCAAAGAGAGAGCTGAGAAAAGACAGGACACCTATCGCTCCAGAGAAGGACTGAGAAACGACAGGACACCTAGCGCTCCAGAGAAGGACTGAGAAAAGACAGGACACCTAGCGCTCCAGAGAAGGACTGAGAAAAGACAGGACACCTAGCGCTCCAAAGAGGGAGCTTAGAAACGACAGGACACCTAGCGCTCCAAAGAGGGAGCTTAGAAACGACAGCGCTCCAGAGAAGGACTGAGAAAAGACAGGACACCTAGCGCTCCAAAGAGGGAGCTTAGAAACGACAGGACACCTAGCGCTCCAAAGAGGGAGCTTAGAAAAGACAGGACACCTAGCGCTCCAGAGAAGGACTGAGAAAAGACAGGACACCTAGTGCTCCAAAGAGGGAGCTTAAAAAAGACAGGACACCTAGCGCTCCAGAGAAGGACTGAGAAAAGACAGGACACCAAGCGCTCCAGAGAGGGGACTGAGAAAAGAGAGGACACCTAATGCTCCAAAGAGGGAGCTTAGAAAAGAGAGGACACATAGAGTTCCAGAAAGCGGTTGAGAAAAGAGAGGACACCTAGAACTTCAGTGAGGGGACTGAGAAAAGAGAGGACTGAGAAAAGAAAGGACACCTAGCGTTCCAGAGAGCGGCTGAGAAAAGAGAGGACACCTAGCGCTCCAGTAAAATAGATGTGAGACAATAAATCGTGTGGATGAAGAATCATGGAATTAATAAGTACACACACAAACCAAAAAAAAACCTGAGTGCCTGTGTGCGTACACTGGGGGGAGACAGGCTGCGCGCGCGTACACTGGGGGGAGACAGGCTGCGCGCGCGTACACTGGGGGGAGACAGGCTGCGCGCGCGTACACTGGGGGGAGACAGGCTGCGCGCGCGTACACTGGGGGGAGACAGACTGCGCGCGCGTACACTGGGGGGAGACAGACTGCGCGCGCGTACACTGGGAAGACTGTGTATGGATTCGTGTGTGTGTGTGTGTGGAGGCCATAGAGAAGAGCGCATATAAAAAGTGAAAGCGAGCATTTAAATATTAAAAACACACATTTACAGAAGCTGGGCTCTGCACTGAAAAACTCAGCATCTGAGAACGGAAACCTTGTTCATGCAATTGTAATGCATTCAAAGAGTTACTTTGCATGGTGTCCAGAATCAATATGTGCTAGATTAACCCCTTAACTGCCAGAGGTGTAACCTTGTGGTGATATCAGCCAGCCCGGAACTACAGCTGACAGCCAGCTCTCAGCCAATAAATAACAACGGCTGCAGCTTCCTGTTTCTGTGGCTCTGAACATCACTGGATCACCAGGGAGCCACGTATGAGGGCAAACCGCTGCTAAATTATTTGCCCTATTCCTGGGAATGGAGCTATTACAGTGGGCTCTTCTGTTATGATGATTGGAGTAACCCTTTAGTGGCAGTGTTTCCTTCACTAATAAGACCTGAGTGCTCTCTGTCCGGTTTCTCTATACACACTCAATGTTCATTGAAAATTCAGGTCTCAACACAATTTGCAACATGCATTCCAGATCTCACAGAAAGTAAAGCAGATTGTAGAAAAGCGTATATCCTGCATTTAAAGTTAAATAAGTTTATTCAGTAAACACTGAATACTGGTCAATACAAAACTAAATTGCAAAACGTGAAATGGCTATTTTGGCAACTCCCCAGTTCCATCTTTAGTGCCTGTATCTAGGACTAGGAGAAGGTTGTCCCATCCTTACCAGCGCATGGCTCTTTGTATGGTCAGCAGAACATGAACTGAAATACTGCTCCGCATCTGAAAACTGAACAAAAATATTAGACATGAGACACAGAGGATCTGCTTCCACAACAGAACCGAGGAAACCGAGAACATTCATCCCATGGAGAAACTGCTGGGGTGGAGAGTGAGAGGATCAGGTGGAACCCAGAGTGCGGAGGTTGCCATAGGTAATGGGTTTATTGTGCCTATAGTGCTTTCCTGCCTCGGTATATAGCAAGTTAAATTTCGGGGTGGCCGAGCACTGCTGCTTTATTTATAGCTCATGGTTATGCTTTACTGTGACAGAGCCATACATGCAAATTACTATAGCATACATAAGCAATAATCAGAAGGACTAGGGCAGGGATAGGCAACCTTCGGCACTCCAGATGTTTTTTACTACATCTCCCATAATGCTCTTACAGCCATAATGGTGGCAAAGCATTATGGGAGCTGTAGTCCACAACATCTACGGTGCCAAAGGTTGCCTATCCCTGGACCAGGGTAACACATGAATTGACGTTTTATATACTAAGAAACAAACATAATGCATTTTACACCTTGGAACATTAACGAGATGTGGCAGGTGTGGGCATCGTATGAAGGACATGTGCTCCCCGCCGATGATGGCGTTCATTAAGGGGCCATGCCGTAAGATGTTGGGAAGTGGCTAGGCCTGGGGCTCTGGTAACCAAAAGTGGCAGGTCTGAATTTGGGCCTTATCGAAGAGACTTTGTGCGCTAGGTAGTTGAAAGAAAATGTTACGCCTCTTTCGGTAATGGAGTGGACATAGTTTAGTGGAATGGTTGTGAGGCGGAGGGGAAGAGGGGAGTCATTGGTGAGATATACCCATCGGTTTGCAGTTTGGGTCAGGTCTGGTGCCTGATCCACGCTTGCTAAGGAAATTAGAAACGTAAGGACTTGAACAAACAAACAATAAAATGAAACAGAACAGTTCGGGGTTGCAACATTATATAGGTGTTGGGACCCTTCGAGGGTTCAACTAGTGACTGCAGCGTATGCTTCCTCTGAGGGTTGACGTGGGGTGAATGGAGTGATTCTGGTTTGGTCCCAGGCATGTGAGGGCTTGGAAGCAGCATTGGACTCAGTCTGGATCATATAGTCCTGTGGGAGACCTAAGTCCCATAGGAGCGTTTTTGCGCTCTGTAGATCCTGAAGAGGGTAGTCAGTGTCCCCATGTAGTACAAGGAGTGGGTGTGACATGCGCCAGCGATAACGAATGTTGCATTGTTGTAAAAGAGAGGTTTGAGTGACTGCCGCCAGGCCAATGTGCTGCTAGATAAAACCCTAGTGACATATTCTCAAATTGGTAGAGGGGTTTCCCTCTTTGTGCAGTCAGGACGGCTGCCATGCCTGTACCGCTCTGGAAGTGGACTATCAGGTCCCTAGGGACAGAGGCCGGTGCTTTGGCTGGCTTGGGGACACGAAAAAGTCCCACCAGGTCTGCTGCTTTATTCTAACAGGTTTGAGAACACGAGTCTGCTCGGTGACGAAGCTCTGTATGTACAAAGAGACTATATGACTGTGCATTGTGCCGCAGAACCACCACCACCATTAGTCTTAAATTAGAAGGGCAAAGGTTTTAAAATAATATCAGGAAGTATTGCTTTACTGAGAGGGTAGTGGATGCATGGAATAGCCTTCCAGCTGAAGTGGTAGAGGTTAACACAGGGCTTGACAAATTTGCTAAGAATCTAGGAGCCAGCAAACAAAAGTTACTGGGGTCCAGTGGGGCTTCAGTCATTTCCCTGCTCTGCTCTACAGAACGCTGTTAGGTGATGCCGGGGACGGAATTACTCCCGGCATCACTGGAGGGCATGCAAGGGGGTAGAGCAGGGAGGGAGGTTACAGATCCCTCCCGCATCTGCCCATCTGCCTCAACCGTCCATAAGCCTCCTGCCCGTGCGCACACCCCACGCCGTCCATCAGGGGGTACAGCTGGGGTCAGTTTACTTACCTAAACTGACCCCACGGATGCTGCTATCTTCAGTCTGGAGCTACTGAGACTTTACCTGCCTGGAACTGCTTGAGTACAACACTGATGTTTATGGAGGATCTTGTGAGACCACGGGAGTCCCCGTAGACCAAGTCTCCCAATTCAAATTAAGTTGTTATGGTGCCTGGAGGTCACAGGAATTTCCAAATAACACCAACGTTGTCCCGATGGGACCCACTGGCTCGTCCCATTTTCTCCACCTCAGTCCCCGGCGTCAATGCAGAAGCCTTGGACTGGGCGCAAATGACAGGCAGAGAGCAACAGCTGACGCGATCACTTGCTTTCCATTAAAAAAAAAAAAAAAAAACACAAACAACAACAAAAACAACAACAAAAACACTAGAAAGGTACATTGCAATGAAGTTCCATTAAATCTCCCACTGAAGCATTCAGGGACATAAAGAAGACAGTTTGGGTTCCATAAACTACACTCAGGTTTATTGACCAAACAGTGAATTTCAGATTGTGCCAAAACCTGACACAGGGAACATTTCCGAATCAGCTATTTCTGGTACCTTCTGCAATTCGTGTTCAGTACATAGACCTATCCAAGAATAGATGGCATTATTCACTAACCCAAAATAAATTGACTAAAATATGAATTGCCAGTAATTCATTAGGGAATTCCTAGTTGTGTGAAGAACAAGATGCCAATGTTGGCCTGAGTTTAGAAGTTTTTATTTTCCAAATCGGCTGTAACAATAAGTAATGACCCAATAAACAGAACAACAAATGAAATAAAAGAAACTGTAGTGGTGATGGTAATTATTCGTTTTCAGACTATTTTAATACACAGCATTTATAATCCAGAAAAGGATGGATTTTGGAATTAGTGGAAAAGATTTGCCAAATGCCAAGCCTCATTGTACGTCTCTATGCTTCCAGGGACAATGCTTTGTGCACTCGGTATATTTTCTCTGTCAGAATCTTTAAGAGCAGGTTAGACCCAACGATATCACCATTATATGAGAAAATGTAAAATGAAACTCACAAACAGTGCGTGCTTCCTGTGCATGCGCTTGGTACACTGCTGTCTCCATGGCCGCCACACGATAAACCCCAACAGGTACAGAACAAACATGGAGGTTTTTGCAAAGGTGCTAAAAAATGGTTTGTTGTATTCCTGAAATATGTACTGAAAAAGATAAACCGAAAATAAAAAGCGACAAACATCAAGAAATATTTGAACATTGCATTGCAGTATATGTGAATTCCTGTTATATTGTCCAAGTATTAAAGGGACACTCTGAAGCTGATTTGTAGTTTAGCTTGATGAAATGAGCCCGCCCATGCAGGCTCACTAGGTGTTAAATCACTTTGTTTATCCACACCCTAGTCACACCTCCTCTGGCTGACACTCACACAGCCTCCCTACACACTTCCTGTAAAGAGAAAGCGGTTTCCATTATTTATTTATTTTAATTGTAGTGTGTTCAATTTAGAATGTTTTATTTCCTGCTCTATTAACCGCTAGAGCGTGCAGCAGCCTCCAGTGTGTGGTTAAAGGTACGCTGTTTATGTCTTTTTGCCGATGATACTTGTTGTGGACAAAGATATTAACCCAATCCATGTTAATAAAATGCCTATTTACTCAGTATAACCACAATCTGAATTATTCAACTTTCTACGTGATTTACCTAAAATGGCCGCTAGGGAGTTTCCCTTTGACATCGACAAACACCCTCATTAACAAGATGGCGCTGGAATCTAGGGGAGACCTCCAAGATGCCAGTGACATCACACCCGGTAGGAAGAGCACTAAATGAAGCACTTAACACCTAACCAATTATTGATGTATTATTCCATGTCCCCTCAGAATAAACATTCCTCAAGTTTTTCATTAACCCGAAACCTGTGTCTGGTGTGAATTACTTTAGGAACGTGCACGCATTACTTCTTTAATTTGGCCAGGGGCAGATACGCAACATAATCAATTTATTAATTGATTCCACAACAATACTAAGACATGTAACAGGGTTGATGTTCCAGGAGGGATAAGCCAAATGGCAAATGATTTAGGTAAACTAGAAAAATGGTCAGAATTGTGGCAACTGACATTTAATGTGGATAAGTGCAAGATAATGCATCTTGGACGTAAAAACCCAAGGGCAGAGTACAGAATATTTGATAGAGTCCTAACCTCAACATCTGATGAAAGGGATTTAGGGGTGATTATTTCTGATGACTTAAAGGTAGGCAGACAATGTAATAGAGCAGCAGGAAATGCTAGCAGAATGCTTGGTTGTATAGGGAGAGGTATTAGCAGTAGAAAGAGGGAAGTGCTCATGCCATTGTACAGAACACTGGTGAGACCTCACTTGGAGTATTGTACACAGTACTGGAGACCGTATCTTCAGAAGGATATTGATACCTTAGAGAGGTTCAGAGAAGGGCTACTAAACTGGTTCATGGATTGCGGGATAAAACTTACCAGGAAAGGTTAAAGGATCTTAACATGTATAGCTTGGAGGAAAGACGAGACAGGGGGGATATGATAGAAACATTTAAATATATAAAGGGAATCAACACAGTAAAGGAGGAGACTATATTTAAAAGAAGAAAAACTACCACAACAAGAGGACATAGTCTTAAATTAGAGGGACAAAGGTTTAAAAATAATATCAGGAAGTATTACTTTACTGAGAGGGTAGTGGATGCATGGAATAGCCTTCCAGCTGAAGTGGTAGAGGTTAACACAGTAAAGGAGTTTAAGCATGCGTGGGATAGGCATAAGGCTATCCTAACTATAAGATAAGGCCAGGGACTAATGAAAGTATTTAGAAAATTGGGCAGACTAGATGGGCCGAATGGTTCTCATCTGCCGTCACATTCTATGTTCATACTATAGGCATTCAGATCACTTCATCTCCTCTTAACCCTTCAGAGAAACTGCAATATTTAAATTGCTAGGTTAAGACAACAACTCGTGGCTATCTTCCATACAGACACTAGAGGTGATTCCTGGCTTCTCTCAGTTTTACTCCATGCATGAGGACATCCAGCGTCTTCAAAATCCCCATAGGAAAGCACTGATTGAATGCTTTCCTACGGCCAAGTACTAATGTACTCCAAGTCCACAATCAGCATTACGTCTCTGGAGGAGATTGAGCTACAGCCAATGGAATGGAATTAAGGTAACTGTTAAAAAGGTTTTTCTACCCTTTCATTTGTGCGTGTGGGGGTCCCAAATTTAGGGACAGGGGTATAGTATAGGAAATGGCTGCCCAAAAGGTAGATCCCCAGATGTTGTAAAACTACAGCTTCCATGATTCCTTGTCATTCTAAAGGCATGCAAAGCATCATGGGAGCTATAGTTAGGAATACACTTTTGGATTCCAAACAGTTTTTCTTTAAAGGCACAGAATGAAATTTGGAAGATACTCCACCGGATTTATTTAATCTTTGCATTATAACAATGTTACCATTTTACTTCTAGGTTGGCCATAGTGTAATATTCTGTACTTGCAGTTACATGTAATTATATATACACGCTAAAATTATTTGGTTGTCAAATATTTAAATTGTGTAAAACAAATATCTGCATTGTTTCAATCTGAGGGTCGACAGCAGACGATAATGATAAAGTGACAGCAATGAGATAAACAATACTCACCGAAGTCAGTTCTGAGGACGCTACCCATATCACATCAACAAGGAGCAAGATGATAATTCCCAAAACCAGACGCCTCCTCTGTGAGCTTGAACTTCCTGGGCCAATCATTCGATTCATAGTGAACAACCAGCCCACCTGCGATCTTAAACAAAATCAGAATTAGCCGGGATCCAGCCACTTATGATCAAAAACAAAATCAGAATTAGCCGGGATCCAGCCACGTATTACCAAAAACAAAATCAGAATTAGCCGGGATCCAGCCACTATGACCAAAAACAAAATCAGAATTAGCCGGGATCCAGCCACGTATGACCAAAAACAAAATCAGAATCAGCTGGGATCCAGCCACGTATGACCAAAAACAAAATCAGAATTAGCCGGGATCCAGCCACGTATGACCAAAAACAAAATCAGAATTAGCCGGGATCCAGCCACGTATGACCAAAAACAAAATCAGAATTAGCCGGGATCCAGCCACTTGACCAAAAACAAAATCAGAATTAGCCGGATCCAGCCACTTATTACCAAACATAAAATCAGAATTAGCCGGGATCCAGCCACTTATTACCAAACATAAAATCAGAACTAGCCGGGATCCAGCCACGTATTACCAAAAACAAAATCAGAATCAGCCGGGATCCAGCCACGTATGACCAAAAACAAAATCAGAATTAGCCGGGATCCAGCCACGTATGACCAAAAACAAAATGAGAATTAGCCGGGATCCAGCCACGTATGACCAAAAACAAAATCAGAATTAGCCGGGATCCAGCCACGTATGACCAAAAACAAAATCAGAATTAGCCGGGATCCAGCCACGTATGACCAAAAATAAAATCAGAATTAGCCGGGATCCAGCCACTTATTACCAAACATAAAATCAGAACTAGCTGGGATCCAGCCACGTATTACCAAAAACAAAATGAGAATTAGCTGGGATCCAGCCACGTATGACAAAAAACAATCAGAATTAGCCGGGATCCAGCCACGTATTATCATAAACAAAATGAGAATTAGCCGGGATCCAGCCACGTATTACCAAAAACAAAATCAGAATTAGCCTGGATCCAGCCACATATGACCAAAAACAAAATCAGAATTAGCCGGGATCCAGCCACGTATGACCAAAAACAAAATCAGAATCAGCCTGGATCCAGCCACGTATGACCAAAAACAAAATCAGAATCAGCCTGGATCCAGCCACGTATGACCAAAAACAAAATCAGAATCAGCCTGGATCCAGCCACGTATGACCAAAAACAAAATCAGAATTAGCCAGGATCCAGCCACGTATGACCAAAAACAAAATCAGAATTAGCCGGGATCCAGCCACTTATGACCAAAAACAAAATCAGAATTAGCTGGATCCAGCCACTTATTACCAAACATAAAATCAGAATTAGCCGGGATCCAGCCACTTATTACCAAACATAAAATCAGAACTAGCTGGGATCCAGCCACTTATTACCAAACATAAAATCAGAATTAGCCGGGATCCAGCCACTTATTACCAAACATAAAATCAGAATTAGCCTGGATCCAGCCACGTATGACCAAAAACAAAATCAGAATTAGCCGGATCCAGCCACGTATTACCAAACATAAAATCAGAATTAGCCGGATCCAACCCCATACGACCAAAAAAAAAAATCATAATTAGCCGGATCCTTCGCCCATAAGAAAATCCACAATATTTTGACAGAACAGGTCTACTTAGAGGCTGCAATTTTTATTAATTATTCTTACCATTGAGAATAAATAGCATATTGTGAAAGGCATCAGTCGGTCTTCATTATTAACAGGGACATACTAGACAAGTGCTTTTCTATGCCGCAAAGATTTTATGACGGGTCTGTGAATCCAAAAACAATCCATTATTGTTACACCAAGGGAGTTTCCCCAGTATTTCAACGCATCCATTATTATAGATAGGGGGGTGATGGGGTAAGGGCAGTATTGG
>OW240918.1:830503-871112 GCA_933207985.1 Pelobates cultripes
CCCAGAGGGCCACTACAACCCCTATCATCCACCCAGAGGGCCACTACAACCCCTATCATCCCCCCAGAGGGCCACTACAACCCCTATCATCCACCCAGAGGGCCACTCCAACCCCTATCATCCACCCAGAGGGCCACTCCAACCCCTATCATCCACCCAGAGGGCCACTCCAACCCCTATCATCCACCCAGAGGGCCACTCCAACCCCTATCATCCACCCAGAGGGCCACTCCAACCCCTATCATCCCCCCCAGAGGGCCACTCCAACCCCTATCATCCCCCCAGAGGGCCACTACAACCCCTATCATCCCCCTGTTGCCAGAGGTTTCATTTAAAGTGCCAGCATAGGGTTGGGTGCCAGAGGTTTCATTTAACGTGCCGGGATAATGAAGTGGGCAAGTGTTCACGATTGCATTGCTTGTGTGAGTCAGGAAGTGATGTGTTCTGTGACCCAGCTCCATTTCAAACTCTGTAACCACTTCCTGCTTTTTTGTTCCTTCCTTATAAGGGTATATTCATTCTAAAACACGCCGTATGTGTCTGGCATGGGGGATACACCGCATTGCTTTGTGCTGGCTGTGTAAAGCAGCGTCTCGGATACTGGGTTCTGCAGGGTAAAGCCCTCGGGTTAGGCTAGTGTTTGTGGAGCCAGCCCACGGTTTGCTATTTCCTTTGTGGCTCAGTGAGTCATGGTCAGTGCACTTCCTGATTTATATTTTCAGTCTCTGCAGAGAATGGCGGGGAAACCATTGCTCAGTTTACTTCTGTGTATCATTTATCCATTTTATAGTCTACCCCAGGGTTAGGCAGCCTTTGGCATCTCCCGTAAAGCTCTTACATCCATGGTGCTGGCAAAGCATTAAGAAAGATGTAGTCCACAACATCTGGCATTGTACCAAGGTTGCCTACCCGATCCCAGGAACTAGGTCAGATTTGCTCTGCTACCCGAAATAATGCTGGTGCTGACAATAGCCCCCAATCCCCCCGCCAGTCCTGATTGCCATTACTGTCCCATCACCCTGACAGCAGTGCTTCCATCTGGTTACTTATACCACAGCTTCTTTCACTTAAACCCCTATTATCCATGTTACATTTTAATATCCACAGCCTGCATCGTGTCTTCACAATGAATGGTGCCTCCTGTCTGTCTGTCTTATTCTCACTTATCTGCAGCAGGAATGTAGTCAATTTTTAAATGGCTGAAATTCCAAGTCAAAATGAAATGGACACAGAGTGGTTAAAGGGTATTCCATACTGATGTAAAGGCCTAGAGGCCATCCTGTGCTGCTGGCTAATTGTGCTCTGGTTGTGTGTAGCTGCTTATTATATGTGCTGCAATGCTGCACTTGTTGAATGGTGTCCTCCCTAGGTAATACACACTGTGCTCTTCTAAAGCGAGTGTGGGCCTGTCCCGAATCCATCGCCTGGAGCGTCTGTGCATTCCTTCCTGCATGCTCGCTTCTAAAGGTTATTAAAGGAACACTCCCTGGGTGCATAAAATGCAATGAGTTTTTGTTCTTTCTTTTCTCTGTTTAAATCGAATAAAATTTTAAATAAAATGCCTTTGGAGGAAAGAAGTCTGTTTACTATGCATTACAGTCCAAACTGTTGTTCGGCATGAAATCGTATTCGTTATGTAGCAAGCAGCTGGATCTTTGCAATATATTCATTTTAATTGAACCTGTGTCTGCAGAGATGGCATGCACATGAAAAAATACCTTAATCCCTTTGTTATTCTGCAAATCTACACACAATGAATACCAGTGAATTAAAGTGGTGATGTTGCTTGGAGTCTGTGTGTGCAGTTGTTTAATATGCACATAGAAACATAGAAACATAGAATGTGACGGCAGATAAGAACCATTCGGCCCATCTAGTCTGCCCAATTTTCTAAAAACTTTCATTAGTCCCTAGCCTTATCTTATGGTTAGGATAGCCTTATGCCTATCCCATGCATGCTTAAACTCCTTTACTGTGTTAACCTCTACCACTTCAGCTGGAAGGCTATTCCATGCATCCACTACCCTCTCAGTAAAGTAATACTTCCTGATATTATTTTTAAACCTTTGTCCCTCTAATTTAAGACTATGTCCTCTTGTTGTGGTAGTTTTTCTTCTTTTAAATATAGTCTCCTCCTTTACTGTGTTGATTCCCTTTATATATTTAAATGTTTCTATCATATCCCCCCTGTCTCGTCTTTCCTCCAAGCTATACATGTTAAGATCCTTTAACCTTTCCTGGTAAGTTTTATCCCGCAATCCATGAACCAGTTTAGTAGCCCTTCTCTGAACCCTCTCTAAGGTATCAATATCCTTCTGAAGATACGGTCTCCAATACTGTGTACAATACTCCAAGTGAGGTCTCACCAGTGTTCTGTATAATGGCATGAGCACTTCCCTCTTTCTACTGCTAATACCTCTCCCTATACAACCAAGCATTCTGCTAGCATTTCCTGCTGCTCTATTACATTGTCTGCCTACCTTTAAGTCATCAGAAATAATCACCCCTAAATCCCTTTCCTCATATGTTGAGGTTAGAACTCTATCAAATATTCTGTACTCTGCCCTTGGGTTTTTACGCCCAAGATGCATTATCTTGCACTTATCCACATTAAATGTCAGTTGCCACAATTCTGACCATTTTTCATACAGAGATATTGCCATCAGAGCTGTATCTCCTCCCTCCGGCAGGGTCATTAGTACATCTTTAGCCAGCGCAGTGCAAGCGTTACAGAGCTGACGCTGCCAGCCACTGAGTGCATCACCTGGCGGGACCCAGGTAGCAGGGCAAACCGCTGTATGCAGCCAGACCACTCCAGCTCATTGAAGTGGTCTGTTGCAAACTCCCAGCACCCTTAACCCTGAGCATGTAATTTTTGCAGTCTTAACAAACTGTAATACTTATCTGCTAGGGTTAACTCCTCCTCTTGTGGCTGTCTACCAGACAGCCACTCAAGTGACATCCAGTAGGATAAACAATGCTGGACGTCCTCACGCTATGCATGAGTACTTCCAGCGTCTCCAGAATCCCTATAGGAAAGCAATGAATAATGCTTTCTTATGGGGAAATCCTAATGTGAGCGCAACCATTGCCGCGCATCAGGTCTCCCCTGCTGGCTGACATCGTCAGGGAGGAGTGTTTTGTGGAGCTGAGCCAGTGCAGAGGTATATCTGGGCTGGACTCAGGTAAGTGACAGACAGGGTTATTAACACCCTTCTGCATCACGATGTGGGGGTTTCGATTGAGGCGGAAGCTATAGTGCCAGGAAAACGAACCACTTCATTTACCAAACACTGATGTTTAAGCAAATACAAAAATGTGTACATTATATATAAAACAATTTAAGTTATTATCCCAGTTTGAGCGATTAATCAATTAAACTGGAGATAGTTCACCTTGCAATAATTTCATCTTTATGTTTCTGTTGCTGTATAACAAAATTAATTCTGATATAACTGTCATCCCATCTGAAAAGTTATCCTAAATATGAATTTTTTATCTGGTTGCAAATATAGGGTATAACAACTAGCAAGAATGAGTCTTTACATTTACAAAAAAAATTTAAACCATTGTTGGTACAGCTTCACAGCTTGCATGGGGCCCTCTGGGTGCTGCTCCAAGTTAAACCATTGTTGGTACAGATTCACATCTTGCTTGGCGCCCTCTAGGTGCTGTCCCAAGTTAAACCATTGTTAGTACAGCTTCACAGCTTGCTTGGTGCCCTCTGGGTGCCGTGCCCGCTTTGATTGTTTTGGGAAACCTAGTTAAGCAGTACTGCGCCAACTGTTTGTTTTTCTTGCGCCTGAGATGTTCCTTTAAAGGAACCCTATACGGTCAGGAACACTAACATGTATTCCTGACCCTATAGTGTTAAAACCACTATCTATCCCTCCTTCCCTCCTAAATATAGTAAAATCTTACTTTTTGTCTGCAGCTGCTGGCTCTATCCGATGTGCCTGCTTGGCTGACATCATCAGAAGTGGTGATCTCGACCAATCACAATTCTTTCCTATAGGATTTTCTGAGTCTGTCAAGGAGGTAGATTAGTGACCGAGCCAGCACAAGCCAAACACAGCCCTGGCCAATCAGCATCTCCCAATAGAGATCCATTGAACCAATGCATCTCTTTGAGGAAAGTTCAGTGTCTCCATGCAGAGGGTGGAGATACTGAATGTCAGTCACACTGTGCAGCACTGCGACAGGAAGCATCTCTAGCAGCCATCTGAGGAGTGGCCAGTGGAGGTATCCCTAGGCTGTAATGTAAACACTGCATTTTCTCTGAGACAAACCGTGTTTACTGAAAAAAAAAGCCTGAAGGGAATGGCAGTGGCGTAATAAGGTGTGTGTGTGTGTGTGTGTGTGGTGGGGGTGGGGGCGGGCAGACAAGGGCAGGGGTGGGGGGTGGTGCCTGGGGCGCGCTTTGACAGGGACCGGGCCGCTTGCAGGAGTCTCCACGTTCATCAGCATATCCTCTGTTCTCGCGACACTCTCTCAGATCGCGAGAACAGAGGACATGCTGGTGCTAAATGGGAAGCAAACGTGAAGACTCCTGGGCCCCTCTTCACTGGACCACCAGGGAATGTAGTGTGTTCTCCTCCCTGGACACGGGTAAGGGAGGAGACGGGGGAAACAAACTATACACACAGTGCAGACACACACAATGTCTGTGTGTTTGTATCTGTGCATGACCGTGTTTCTATGTATCTGCATGTGTATACCTACGTGTCTGTGAATCTGGATGTGCATCTGTGTGTGTGTGTATATTTGAGTATATGTGCATAGATCTCAACATTTCGCCAACACTACACACAAATACACCCCTGCATCTAAATATCAACACTACATAAACCACACTACACAAAAATGCATGCCTGCATTCAAACACCAACACTACATGCAAATACACCCCTACATTCACTCCCACATACTTAATACAAAAACATGCTTACATTCAAACACATTCACAGTGCTAAAAATACAAATACTCAATGCTCCTTTTTTTTTTTTTTTTTTTTATAAATATATGGGTGTTTTTTACATTTTAAAATGGGGGCAGGGTGCCAAATATAAGATCTGCCCCGGGTGCCAAATGCTCCAGGTACGCCCCCGAGGAATGATTTGATTAGCTGTATACTATACAATAAGCTGTATAATGTACAATAAGCTGTAGTTGTTCTGGAGACTATAGTGTATCTTTAAATATCTTTTTGGGGAGGCTAGCTCTTTGGGGCTGGCCACAGACTTTGATTCTTACAAGCGGACGTGTTTTACCTTGCAGATACACCAAACTTGGATATGCTGGGAATACGGAGCCACAGTTTATCATCCCATCATGTGAGTACTCACCTCTTGGCAGTTTAATGTTTGAGTAGGCTTACTTCAGTGAGCTGTTTTGTGAAGACAAGTGTAACTTTTTTTTTCTAAGGTATCGCCATCAAGGAATCTGCCAAGGTTGGTGACCAAGCTCAAAGGCGCCTCATGAAAGGAGTCGATGACCTGGACTTCTTTATTGGGGACGAAGCAATCGATAAACCAACCTATGCTACTAAGGTATTGGTGCGGGATGAGGGCTCATCTGGGGCTACAGAACGACCACATAAATGCATTTTACCAGGAATAAACGTGTTCTATTTTGTACCTTGGTAGCCTGATACACATTACAGCTTGTATATATTGTCCCCGCGCTTTCTCATCATGCTCGTGTTTGGGTATTGAGTCACGCTCCTTTTTTTTCTTTCTTTTTTTGTAGTGGCCGATTCGTCATGGTATAGTGGAGGACTGGGACCTCATGGAAAGATTCATGGAGCAAGTCATCTTCAAGTATCTTCGAGCTGAACCTGAAGATCATTACTTTCTTTTGGTAGGGGTTATCGAGCAGTTTATTACATACAATATCCGTGCAGACATCACTGGATAGAATATTCCCATTTAATTTCTTAACAGAAAAAAATATAATCTTTCCAAATAAAGTTAACCTGTCGTCAATTTCTATACTTCTTTTAAGTCAGCCATAAATGCATTGAATACATCATCTATCTCCGATATAATCTCCTCACTCCGCCATGTGGGTATCACTCCAGTCCTGCCTTAGCTTAGCCCGGTCCCCTCTGTGGTTGGCTTTACTAAACTCCTACGTAGTATCTGTGCTTTCTATGTGTGGAGAGCAGAAGGCCCACCGTGGGAACGCTCTTCTGCTCTCCCTTGTCAGTTGTTCTATGCTGAAGAATTGATTGACAGGTGGATATGACATTCTCCATAGAGAGGATAATGAGGGTGTCCTTGGATCTGAGAAGGAAGTAAATGGCTGTTGACGTTCTCCCGTGTGCATTATTTAATACAGGTCACTTTAGATTTTTCTAGAGGCAGACAAATCGCTTGATCTCAGTCTGAATGAAAGGATGTGTCTAGTTTTCATGATAGTGAGACGTTTCTCGCAGGAAGCACCTGATTGCACGTCATTTGATGTCACTCTCCATCTGTAGATACTGCCTTCCTGTTTCGTTAACTAGTGTTTAGCGCATGCTCTGGGCAGCATTTGGGCAGTGTAAGTTATTTTGTTTATTATCTACCTGTTTATGTATAGACGGGACAAGTAATATGTTTATTTTAGTAGATTATTTGAGGTGTGTGTGTGTGTGTATAAAGTGACTGAAGCCGGATATATTACTGTGACATGCTAAGTTGCTGCTGACTTAAAAAATAATGGTGAAAAAGATTGAATAAAATCTGTTACTTTTGTCAGTGTTGCTGTCATGAAAATGTTGTGCAGGTAAAAATACTGGTTTTACTGAAAGTTCTGTGAAAATATGATCCCTCTTGTGGTTAATTCAGCAGCTGTTATTTTACGCTTATAGAAACGTCCTTTAAACATCAGCAAGTGACAACTAGAGCTGGCTAGAATATCATAACCCTCTAGACTGTAAGCTCATCAACCTATTGTTCCTGTAACATTTTGTAACTGTCTGTTATTGTTAAATCCCCCTTTATAATATTGTAAAGTGATGCGCAATAAGTTGGCTCTTTATAAATACCAATAATAACCCTTCCATTACATCACAGCAAATATCTCTATTAACACAATCAATGGCAGCGATATCACAGGAGAAGTATTTATCTTGCACTCACAGCAGCTCCAGTGACAAATGTCACTCCTTTCTAACATGTGAGCACAGTTAAGCATTTGTGCCCATATTAATGAGATTGCATTAGAGTTGGTGTGATTTTACCATATCATCAATATTTACTATAGGCATCAATACAGCTTTAGATTAATTAAGTAGTTTTGGTGTATAGATCATGCCCCTGCAGTCTCACTGTTCAATTCTCTGCCATTTGGGCGTTAAAACACTTTTTCTGTTTCTTCGGCCTTGCATGAAAAAATGGTTACTTTCTCAATCACATGTTAGCTTACTTTAGAAGTTTATCTCATGCTCTATAAAATGAACATTAACCCCTTAAGGACACGTGACATGTCATGATTCCCTTTTATTCCAGAAGTTTGGTCCTTAAGGGGTTAAAGGGACACTATAGTTACTCAGACCACTTCAGCTCAATGAAGTGGTCTGGGTGCCAGGTCCCCCAGGTTTTAACCCTTCAGATGTAAACATAGCAGTTTCAGAGACTCAGACAGCCGCTAGAGGCGCTTCTGCGACTCTGGATGCGAAAATCGCATTCAGCGTGCAGAACGTCAATAGGAAAGCATTGAGAAATGATGTGTCAGTCACAACCAGGGGTGGTGTGGCCAGATCTGTATAAACTCCTAAATGACACAGAATTGAGCAGTGAGATTGCAGTGGCATGATCTATACACCAAAACTGCTTCATTAAGATAGTTGTTTTGCTACCTGTAGTGTCTCATTAAGTAGAGGTATTTCATTAGTGTAACAACCACCAACCTGGCATGATGGCTGCATTGTTGGCACTGTACAATAGAGTGGTAAGTAGTTATCTTTTATAGCTAATTATATTTTTGTTTTGTCCCCCTACCACTGGTTTAACCCTTTCTTTTCTTTTACTTTGCCAATGCTAGACTGAGCCTCCACTGAACACCCCTGAAAACCGGGAGTACACTGCAGAGATTATGTTTGAGTCTTTCAATGTTCCCGGATTGTACATTGCGGTTCAGGTGAGTGATCTCTCCGGCTACTGATTTACCATGTTAGTCTCTGTACATTGCGGCTCAGGATTTTGACTGTTCTTGGATGAGTGGAACTTCTGTTGGGTCTGAGGTTTATCATGTCATGAACACCTGCTTGAGTGGGGTTTTACGGCTTAACATTAAGGGAGAGTGTTTATATGTAATGGACTGTATGTGTGCCCTACTTGGTGAGTGTGAAGCATTCCTTTTTAATGAGCTCTGTGTGTTGGATTTGTGTCAAGGGTTCTGTTAATGGTCTGTTTGGTGGGCCATGCGCCTCAGCGGGTTCTCTTGGTGAGCCGTGCGCCTCGGCGGGTTCTATTGGTGAGCCGTGCGCCTCGGCGGGTTCTATTGGTGAGCCGTGCGCCTCGGCGGGCTCTATTGGTGAGCCGTGCGCCTCGGCGGGCTCTATTGGTGAGCCGTGCGCCTCGGCGGGCTCTATTGGTGAGCCGTGCGCCTCGGCGGGCTCTATTGGTGAGCCGTGCGCCTCGGCGGGCTCTATTGGTGAGCCGTGCGCCTCGGCGGGTTCTATTGGTGAGCCGTGCGCCTCGGCGGGTTCTATTGGTGAGCCGTGCGCCTCGGCGGGCTCTATTGGTGAGCCGTGCGCCTCGGAGGGCTCTATTGGTGAGCCGTGGTCGGAGGCGTGTTCTATTGGTGAGGCGTGTTCTATTTGGTGAGCCGTGCTCGGAGGCGGGTTCTATTGGTGAGTCGTGCTCGGAGGCGGGTTCTCTTGATGGGCCGTGCGCTGCAGGTTTGATTATAGGATTTTGTTAAATTGTGTAATTGGTTATGTTTATACTTTCTGTTTGTGATTTTTCTCTCTAGGCTGTACTCGCTCTGGCTGCTTCTTGGACATCCAGACAGGTTGGAGAGCGCACTCTGACCGGAACTGTCATAGACAGTGGGGATGGGGTCACTCATGTCATTCCTGTGGTATGTGTTATTCAAAACTTAAAATGAAAGCTTTTTATATAGCTTTTGTTTGTTTTTTAAATGTGATCAGGGATATTTGCAAAGGTTCTCTATTGGTTTCCGTTATGTCTCCCTTTCTGTGTTCAGATCTTCCTCCCGGGCTTTTCCCCTTTTTATAGGTTTGGATCCCCTGAAATGCACTGCCGATACCCCTGCTCTGTAGATTCCTCTACATTGCCATTGTTTGTTAATGCCTGTCTTTGTCCTCCAGGCAGAGGGTTATGTGATTGGCAGTTGTATTAAGCACATCCCCATTGCTGGCCGCGACATCACATACTTCATTCAGCAACTGCTCAGAGACCGAGAGGTGGGAATTCCTCCCGAGCAGTCTCTGGAAACTGCTAAGGCAGTGAAGGTAAGCGTAACTTGGGTTATGACAAGAATGGTACGTTTCCGTGATTGGGGCGGTTTATGGATTGTAATACAGGGAAATGAAAGACTAGCTGGGTATGGACATAGACAAATGCCGAGAGAGATCCCCAGGGTGATATGATAGAAATATTTAAATACATTAAGGGAATCAATGCAGTAAAGGAGGAGACTATATTTAAAAGAAGAAAAACTACCTCCACAAGAGGACATAGTCTTAAATTAGAGGGACAAAGGTTTAAAAATATCAAGAAGTATTACTTTACTGAAGTGGTAGAGGTTAACACAGTAAAGGAGTTTAAGTCCTGTCCTAATGTGTTTTACACCCCACCTCCTATAGAATGTAAGCTAGATTGATTCAACCTATTGTTCCCGTAAGTTTATTTGTAATTGTCCTATTTATAGTTAAATCCCCCTCTCGTAATATTGTAAAGCATTACGGAATCTGTTGGCACTATATGAATGGTAATAATAATAAGCATGCGTGGGATAGGCATAAGGCTATCCTAACTATAAGATAAGGCCAGGGACTAATGAAAGTATTTAGAAAATTGGGCAGACTAGATGGGCCGAATGGTTCTTATCTGCCGTCACATTCTATGTTTCTATGTTAGGAGCAGCAGGAAGATGAATGTATCTTTTACTTATAGGAACGTTTTAGCTACGTCTGCCCTGACTTAGTTAAAGAATTCAGCAAGTATGACACAGATGGCCTGAAGTGGATCAAGCAGTATACCGGGGTTAATGCTGTCTCCAAGAAGGAGTTTAGTATCGACGTTGGTTATGAGAGGTTCTTGGGGCCTGAAATATTCTTTCACCCAGAGGTAAGAGCCATATCATGAATATATATATATATATATATATATATTTTTTTTTTTTCCTATCTCTTTGCCGCTAAGAATCCTTAATTTTATTGTCCCAGCATATATCCTGTTTTGTTTTGTATTTTATTCCCCAATTTACTGATCAAACAAATATGCATCCAGCTTCAGCTGCATTAGTGAAGTAGTGATTTTAGGGACCTGTTTATCACCTAATTCCAATTGCAATCTGGAAATGCAAGTTAGACAAATGCTTCTTGGAACAGGGCTAGGCAACTTTCAGCACCCCAGATGTTGTAGACTTCTCAAATGATTCTTTGCAAGAATTATAAAGAGATGTAGCCTACCCCTGCCTTAAACCTATGATAATAAAATGAAAATCTAGATCTGCAGACGTGCCTACTGTTAGTATAGATGTCATGTCTTCCTGGCTGTCCTCTCCTGCAGCTCTGCGTCTGTACAGAGTAGGAGAGTGAAAAGGGAACATGGCCCAAGAGTGTAGTTATTATTTCTGTCTATAGGAAAAAGCAATGATGATAATGCCGCATATCCAAGACCAAAACCTATCAATTGAGCTCCAGTTGGATTCGTTTCCATAACGTCCTTTTTTTATCTTTAAATATACAAATTAAAGTTTGTCTGAATATTGAATTTATTATACAATTAATCTGTTTTCTAGTTTGCCAATCCAGATTTCACCCAGCCAATTTCTGAAGTGGTGGACGAGGTAATCCAAAACTGTCCTATTGACGTCAGACGTCCTCTTTACAAGGTATGGGAAGAAATGACTTTATTTTACACACTAACACTATTTATTATCAGTGCATTCTGGGCATGTTCACGAGATCCGTCTTATTCCCTTTGAACGCCAGTAACCTTGAAGAGACTCAGTAGTCTGAATTGACTTGGTTTTTCTTCTCATGGAACACTTTATTGGTATTTTCACATTACAGCTGTTGGCACATTTCATTATAAAATGCAGTTCATCACAATAGTTTGACAAAGAAAGTGTATTATGCGAAGCATATATGATAAATGAGAACCTGACATAAAACAGTTTCATTGATTTCAGTGACAAAGATTATAGACACAACTGCATGAAAATAGTTTTATTACAAAGTGAATATTGTATAAAAGACATGAATCCAAACGAGTCATCGGTCATGTGCATTACAAAGGACCAGCAAAAAGCTACAGCACCAAGTATCAATGCAGCATGTTGGCAACTGTTTAGTATTAAAACTGATTTTTAATGAGAGTGAACTGTATAACTGTTCTAACAGCAGACACCCACAGCCTGCAAACCAGGGTCTAATCAAAGAGAAATCTAGCTGTCTTTAACCCCCTCAGGACCGTCATCGGAAAAATACCCTTGAGGACCAATGACGATATTTACTTATCTGATTGCCGCATTTCTCCCGGTGTCCCCCCTTGACGAATTAGGACCCGCGACCATGTGATCGCTCTAACAGAGCAGTCACATGGCCGCAATAGGTGCCTGTGTATCTGCCTGCAGGGGGACTGTCTGTGCTGTGTATTTTTATATTAATATAGAAATACACTTATAATTACACGTGTGTGTGTATGTGTGTATATATATATATATATATTATACATAACTATAATCAAATAATAAGTAAATATAAATGTAAAAATAAAAAAATATACTAACTGTATTTTGATAATATATTTATATCAAAATACACTTAGAATGAAATTATATGTGTGTGTGTGTGTGTGTATATCCATATACAAAATTACATAAATAATTTCAAAAAATATACACGTAGACTTCAAATATAGATGTTTGTGTGTATATATTTTTTTTGTATAAAGGCCAATTTAGCCGTATATGGAGTAGTTTCAAGTGAGAACGTAAGATAGTATAACTGAGCAAAGTCGGTTGTGTTGTGCCGATACCGACGATACGGTAGGCCTGTAAATAAAGAGGGCAAAAATTGAATAATCGAAAATTTAATACAGTCAACAATTTATACAATTTCTTAATTCTTGTGTAGGTTTTGGTATGTAGTATAGTGAAGGGTTAAGACCTAGCCTGGTTAACAGAGATCTGATGTATCGCATGAAAGTCACAGTAGTGAGTACAGAGCCTTTGAGTGAAAATAGGTGTAGCAATGGTATTGATGAGGTAAGTGAAAGGTAGGAATCCAGTGTTGCTACTGGACACCATTTGGTGTGTGTAGGAAAATAGGTGATCTCCACGGGAGGTGCATGTGTGCTTGTTTTTAACTGATGTAATGCCAGTATGTAGTAATCCATGTGTTTGCGTATGTGTGTGCGTAGCAGACATGTCTTTTTGAGTGGCGGTGATAGTAGTGAATTCCCTTGGCCTGAGGAACCCGTAGAAAGCTATGTACATGGCCGTTTTGATGACTGCGTTGGCAGTAGAGTGAAAAGGTTTGGAGTCTAACAGGTCGGATAATAACTGGAAAAGGTTATCTATAGGTAATCTCTGTGGAAGCGGTGGAGGGACGGATTTCTGAATACCTCCAAGTATGTTCTTTACCTGATAAGATGACATGAAACTCTGTGTATTGGGTTGTAGAGTGAGCATATGATGTTGAATGCCTGTCAGGTATAATTTGATTGTGTTGTAAGATAAGTGTAATGTAAGGTGGCAAAAAGAAGCAAAGGCTATAATGGATGTCATGACGAAAGGATGCGTTATGTCGTGGTTGGATAGGAATCTTGTGAAGAGTGTGAAGGCTCTGTTGTATGCTTTGTGAGTGTTGGATGATAGTGCCAGTTTGGACAGATCCCTGCTATGTTGCATAATTATTTCTAGTCCATGGTTAGCTGCTGGAACGGAGGGGCGGCTGTGGCTGTAATTGCTGCTGACGGGAGTGCTTGCTGAAAAGCCTGAAAGTTGAAATGAGACAGACGGTCAGCTGCTATGTTAGAAATGCCTGGTATATAAAAGCAGACCAAGTAAAAATTGTGGCGTGCTGCTAACCACGTGAGCTTCCTGAGAAATCTCATTGTTAAGGATGATTAGCAGCCTTTGTTAATGATGCGACATGTTGCTTGGTTGTCTGTGTGGCAACGGACTGATAAGCCTGACCATTAATGTCCCCATGCCACGGCAGCTGCTACAATGGGATAAATCTCAAATAGAGCTGAGGTTGTAAAAAAGCCTTCTAAGTCATAGACTTCTGCCGGCCACTTACCCCAAAGCCAATTGTTTCCTAAGATTGCTGCGAAACCTGTGGTAGACGCCGCATCTGACCATATTGTTGGAGACGTGTCAGTCAATTCTGGTAGGAACAAGCTTTTACCATTCCAGGTGGTCAAGAATTCTTTCCACAAAGATAGGTCTGCCGTGGCATGCTCATCCAAGGATAGTCTATAGTTTTCATGTTTGAAATGTGGAAAAAGTCAGAAGTCTGGATATGAAAGCCCGCCCTTGAGGAATGATGCGCATTGCAAAGTTCAAAGAACCTATGAGGGATTGGAGTTCCTTGCGGTTGCAATTACCCATCAAAATGTAATGGTTAATGCTGTTAAGTATGTTTGTGATTTTTGTCTTGTGGTAAACTAGCCTGCATGGAGGCAGAGTCTAATTGTATACCTAGGAATGTAATAATTGTATCTGGGCCTTCGGTTTTCTTGTTGAATATCGGGACTCCAAGGTGGTCAAACAACCTAATAGTTGCTTTGAGACTCCTGGGGGGAAGGGAGTTTGCTTCAATCAGTAAGAAATCATCCAGATAATGGATGACTATGGGGCATCTAGACACATTAAGTAACAACCAGCACAATGTTTCCGCAAACGTGTCGAAGATTTTGGGGCTACTTTTAGACCCAAAGCTTAAGCGGGAGAAAAAGTAATAGTTATCTGCCCATTTTATGCCATGTAAGTGCCATAGGGTGGGATGGATAGGTAGTAGTTTAAAGGCATTGGTAATGTCTGTCTTACTTAGCCATGCTCCGATCCCTGCTTGCATAATGGCTGTAATAGCATGGTCTATAGTGGCATATGGCAGGGAAAACTCTTCAGAGGGAATAAGAGAGTTCAGACTCGGTGTAGATGAGGTATGAGGGGCTGACAGATCTATTATGAGTCTTTGTTTGAGGGAAGTTTTCCCCGTGACTATCCCTATGGGATTTGTGCGCCATGCCGTAAAAGGTGGGGTTTTGAAAGGCCCGAACAGGAACCCTTCTGCCAGCTCTTGTGCTAGGAGTGTGTCTATGGCTGCTGGGTTTTGTTGTGGTGATTGTAAATTAGGGCATTCGAGTTGGCCTGTGGGCATATGTATAATGCCTGTATGAAACCCTTCTGAGAATCCAGGAATGAGAAAATTTACCATATGTCTGGAAGGGTGATTGGTTAAAAGTGCTGCAAAGACATGAATGTTAACAGACGTTAGGTACGGTTTAGGGTACATTTTATTAGGACACATGGTATGCGCATGTGCCCTGAAACAATGTGAACCAATATGCAGTGACCTACATGCACTATAGCTACATGTGCCCACATTGAAATTATTGCACACTTACGATTTACCAAAGAAAATGATAGGACGACCCAGTTTGTCCCTGGTGATTTTCTCAGTTCTACCCGCCTAGCTTGTGCTAGGTGACTGATTACGGTCGTCTGCCGTGTGAGAACAGAATTGGTAGTGTGAGTGGTAGAAGAGCAAGATGCACAAGCCGGTGTTTTAAGACCTGCGAAGTGTCTACAGAAAAGCTCTGTATCTAATCTGCTCCAGTTGATACGGGTACCATGCTGAGAGAGAGCTCCAGACACTTTAGTGGAAAAAGACCTATGGTAGTCATAAAAAGCAGATCCACCATATTACTTCCCCAGGTCCACCAGCTTGTGCATATAGCGATCAAATTCTTCCCTTCTATTAGGGTATACTTCACAAATTACATCTCTAAAAATACCAAAGGCTATCCCAAATTCTGGAATGGTCAGTTTACGGTTTAACCTTAGGTCTTTTATTCTGACCACTACAGAAACCTTGTCGTACATATAGGTTTTGTTCTCCACCACATCTTCGGAGGCAATTAGTAGGGATGCCAGGTTGACGTCTTTGTCTTCCAGGATGTCTCTCTTAATGTGGGCTGGGATGGTGTATGCAGGGTCAACGTCCTGATAATCTGAGGAGATAACCATACCCGTGGCCCGTGGATCGGTTGGTGCCTGTTGAGCAATATCAGGAAGAGGTCTTGGTGAGGTCTGTGGTGACTGCCTCAAGATTAGCCAGTCTGTCATTGACCTTGCCCATAGAGGTCATGAGTGAGGCCAGTATAGCCTGGATGTCACCTGAACTGGTGTTGCTGGGGCTTTCCCCTGCTTCCGTGTTGTCGATTTGTAGTATTAAGGAGTTTGAATAGTTCAGCTTTTCTTGCTGTGGCAGGGTAAGGGATTTGTCGCCTCCTTAACGCCGTGGTGATACGTGGGATCGTCCAGGATCTAATTGATGCTGGACTGGCAATGTCTCCTCTACGAGAGGGTGTCTCGACCCTAGTTGGGGTGGCATGAAGTGATAGCTCTTCATCACCTTCAAGAGACATACTTAAATAAAAGGAAAGATAGATTTATTATTTGAACATATTACTTTAGTACTGGCTACTAGCTATGCCGTGAGGCGAAACGATTATGCTTATTGTTTATTGGTGACAGGTGAGGCCCTTCTAGTTGCCAAGCGGCTTGAGAGGCTCTATCTATGGATGGCGCGAGGGGATTGTTGTGGCGGGATGTCGGCCTCTCTGTGACTGTAACCAGAAAATAGGAAAGGGAGTGACAGGTGAGGCCCTCTCTGTGCAACGTGCGAGGCGGCTAGCTCACGTGTGGCCCGAGGGGTGTTTGCTTCTGAGTTTGCAGCGGGGTGTTGGCCTCGCGGGACCACTAATCCTAAGCATGAATGCAGAAATGGGGGAATTAACTTTTGGCCCCTATGACTCTAATTGCCAGTACTTGTCTGTCCTGTTGGGGATTTGAATGGTTCTACTGTAAGCAGGTGTACGTACCTGGTAGTATAGGTTATTGAACCTGGTAATCCGTATAGGTAATAGTACCTTTTAACTAAATAGATGCACCGTATGAAAATATATACAAGTGACATAATTGTATTATCTTAATTATGTTCGTATTGACCTGTATAGGCCAGGAAATGGTGATTGTAAGATCTCCTTGACCCTGTATGTCGCCTTATAATGGTAGGAATTTGTAGTAGTAAAGGCAATTTGTATAAATGTATGTATACTTTCCTAGGGAGAAGTATGGTATATCTGTGAGATTGTGTATGGTGTACAGGAACTTAATGTGATATTTTAATAATGGTAATATCCTTGCCGACCTGAAGGTAGCAGTGTGGAATCTTTAACCATGTGAATACCCATATGTGTAACTGGGACCTGTTTGTTAACCCATTCGTAAGTATATTTCTCAGCATGTTACTATTATATTCCCCAACAATTGTCCGTTCGTGTGTTTAACCGTGCGAACTGGACAACATAAGACTAGCAGGGTATGCTTAGTATATGTGAGAATTGTTCGTGCGATGTGCCGAGTCCCGAACAGTAATTGACCGGAGAATCAGTAACTTGTATTTGTATAGCGTGTTCGTGCGTTTGACCGCACGAACGTCAGCATGTATGCAAAATTTTTAGCGATTAATTATATGTCATATAAGTACCGAACGTTGCAACGAAAATGCTGTGTAAGCGAAGCTGAACCCGGATGGATATAATATAGCGATATTTAAGTGCTGAAATAGCCAAACGCGTACAGTAAGTGAGGACCTGAACCGTATGTGATGCCGTGGGCCTTGTTGCCTGGCGTGACGGTTAGGTCTACTTACTGTTTAGTAGTCCCTAGGACGTGATCCGCGGCGATAGTAAGCAGTAGTTGCTCCAAAAGAAATCTGCAGAAGGATTCCTGGACACTGTTCAGCGATGGAAACCTCGTGGGACACAGAAGTATTCCAAAATGGCAACTGGATGAACCGGAAGTGCATTCAGACGCTGACCTTGAACGGTGTGGAGACAGATAAGGGATGCACCTTATATAGGGGAGTGGTTTAATACCAGCCCTTTCCACAAATACAGGCCAAACAGCCTTAACACACATATATACAATGCTGCACTCACTGTGTCTTCCAATGACTGCCTGGTGCTAGTTGGCTAAATATAGAAGGATAAAGTAGATGGCACTCCACAGTCTTTTTCATCAATAAAAAATAACTTATTGCTCCAATATGTCCTGATGAAGGTCTGAATTTGCAGACTGAAACGTTGAGTTTTAACTTGGAGCAATAAGTTTTTTTTATTGATGTAGATAACTTGAAAATGTTAAGTGGTCTTTCTTAAAGCATTTAACCCCTTAAAGACACATACACGTATTCAGCCCATGTCTCAAGTGTAAAACAGTACCCCCTATGTACAGGTTTTATGGTGTTTTTGGAAATTACAGGGTCAAATATAGAATGTTTAATTTTTCAGTTTTTTTCACATTGAAATTTGCCAGATTGGTTATGCTGCCTTTGAGACCGTATGGTAGCCCAGGAATGAGAATTACCCCCATGATGGCATACCATTTGCAATAGTAGATAACCCAAGGTATTTTTTTTAGTAGCCACTTAGTCATAAAAACTGGCCAAAATTAGCGTTCATCTTTGTGTGTGAAAAATGCAAAAAACTAATTTGAACGCCAATTTTGGCCACTGTTTGTGACTAAGTGGATACTAAAAAAGACTGGACTTAAAAATATTACATAAGTGTGTGTGTATATAGATGCATATATTTCGTTCTGTGTATTTTTCTATCAATATATATTATCAAAATACAGTTAAAACGAAATTACACATATATATTTTAACGTGTGTTAAATGAATGTTTGTTGCCCAGGTGCTTAGAGTAACCATGTGATTGCAATTCCCACCTTTCTCTTTGGTACCTGGATGCAAAGACTTGACTTTTTACATGTTTAGATCCATGGAATAAAACCATGGTTAATCAGTGTATGACATTCTCCGACACCTGTAATCACAGAGTGCTGGTCAATGCAAACTGAACAAGGTACCAGGAGAGATCGTTAATGGATTCCATTGGATTCTAGACTGATGGAAGGATTTGGCTCTAGAAGTAGACATTAACTTGTTTTTATGGCACACCACCTGTATTCTGCTAAACCGAGTAAAGGTGTTAGTCTTGTTCTAAGAGTTTATCAAAATCTTCCATAGATGGTGTCGTGTACTAAGTCTTAATGCTGTAAATAACTTTCTTCCTGTTTCCTTTCTAGAATATTGTACTTTCTGGAGGGTCAACGATGTTCCGGGACTTTGGCCGACGTTTGCAGAGAGATTTAAAAAGAACGGTAGATGCCAGACTGAAGCTTAGTGAGGAGTTAAGTGGAGGAAGGCTGAAGGTAATGAGATGGCACTTACTCAAAGTCTGGTCTTTGGGCTTTATTCTCCTGTAATTTAAATAAATATATATTTTTTTAATGTATTTATTTTTTAAGCCGAAGCCAATTGATGTCCAGGTCATCACTCATCACATGCAGAGATATGCTGTCTGGTTTGGAGGGTCCATGTTGGCGTCCACGGTATGTGTTTTTTGTTTGTTAATAACATAAAAGGCTGCTTTGGTTTAAAACAGGATAAGAAGATACTTGGTATTTCCAGTGGAAACAGGATTTTTTTTTTTTAGTAATTTCTGCTTCCAGTTTTTCTAATTAGCCTTAAACTTTGAATTTACTTTCCATTTTCACGTAAGTGGATAATGTTGCGAACCACAGGTAACCTGACCGGTTACTTCCACTGATTCTCTTCCTTCAGCCAACCAGGAACCATTTAAAATACAAAGAGACCCATCTTCCTTCCCAGTAACTGGACGACACACTGTCCTGGAGGCACAACAACCACTTTATTGGCCACACAAGGTTTTTATACATACCCCATTCAAGGGGTGTATCATACCAAAAACTAGTGTTCCTTCCTGGGTTCCCAGCACGGGAAAGGACTCTGTTCCATTTGTCCCCAACTCCCACCACTAAAGATATAGGGTTTCCCACGACTGCCGCTAGGGGGTCTTCTTCCCAAGAGCCTCTGTGCCTGGGAATCTAGGCACAGGAACAAGGGACGGTCCCTTTGCCTCCCAGTCACAGAAAGCCTACCCTCTGGAAAAGAGCTGATCTTTGTCCCTGCATGCACCGAAAAGCCCGCCCAACTTGCCAGTGCCCACACCAATCTCAGGGACTCTCACAGCGGTACCTCCCTTGACCGGTCTCTGCTTGCAAAGTCCCTGTGTGAAATCCTGCAAGGGAAGCGTCTCCTTTCGGAAAACGAATGCTTCTGGACGGCATTCGTCTATACGAAATAGCGGCCACCCAGGGGAGCATTCATTAATTACTTCCTTTGCTGGTTTCAAACGTAGGTTGCAAGTGAGAACGTTCTAATGGGCACTGGAGAGGTCCTCATTCGGGAAACTAACGAGTCGGAAAACAATCCACGAACGCTCCCCTTGGCTGACGTACGGCTGTACGAATGGCGGCCGCCCAGGGAAGCGCTCATTAATTGTTTCCCTTGCGGTTTGACACTTTTCTTGCGAGGTGTGAAGGTTCTAAACGTACATTCTAAATGAGGTACCGGGTTGGTCCCCGTTTGGGAAGTGAATGAATTCCCCTCGCGGAAGCACAAAAAGGGAAGGGAAGCGGGCACAATGTACGAAGAGATAGGGGAACACACGTAATATCACAAAGGCAATTCACAGACGGGCAGCAGTCCAGCCACAGATAACTCTGAAAAAACACATACCAGAAAGTAGGTAACTACAATGCAAAAAATAAAGAGAAAAACATAGCTCAATATTGCCGTGTACAAAATTATATTAAAATCTGTAAAAGTACACTCACAAACCCAAATTGATTGAAACTTTTACAGATTTTAATATTTTGTACACAGCAATAATTAGTTTTACTTCTTTCCCACAAATGGGTTTCTGATATACTTAGTTCATTGTCAGAGTTATCTGTACAAATATACCAACAGAAGAATGTTCTCGCTTTGTATAGTGCGATTTAATTAGCATAATCATTCTTTTACTATGGATGACTATTTCATTTTGGTTCTGGTTTTCTGACAATTTTAGTATTAAACTACTATATTATATTGACTTTTTTTTTCAACTTTCAATGATTGTCTACTTGTTTTTTCAGCCTGAATTTTACCAAGTGTGTCACACCAAGAAGGACTATGAAGAGATTGGGCCGAGCATCTGTCGTCACAACCCCGTGTTTGGGGTCATGTCCTAAGCTCTGTGTGTGAGGGGCCATCTGGTTTTCTTGTATGTTTGGACCGCTTGTTAACGTGTCCTGAAGCACAGTGCAAAGACCCCAGGAGTGGTTCGGGCCCCTTGGATAATTAATTCATCAAAATACAGTGGCTTGCATATGTTACTGGACTTTGTCAGCAACCATATGAACATGGTTTGTGCACATGTGTGTCTAAACAGTGCATGTGTGTGTTCCATGTAAAATCTATATAGAACATGGTACATGAGATCTGGAAAATTACTTTATCCTTGGACCAATTTGTAGCTTTCGGTTCCTTATTAAGCTGCTGTTAGGCTGAGGTTGACGGAACCAATCTGCTTCTATTATTCCCAATGCTTTCTGCTTACAAAGACTAGTGATTGATAAGTGCAGTTGTATGGTCGTTTTCTGATTAAAATAAATGGTTAAAAGAATGATTTGTGAAGCCTAAAAATATGGAAATAATAACCATGAAATCTTTTTACAAGCACTAGTTGTGTCTGTTTTATATCCTGTTCTCCATATTGAGGAGATTCCAGGTCTCTTCTGGTTGGTAATGTCCAAGGTTCAAGGTGCTGACTGTATGCACTAGGCTGTCAGTTGCTTGTAATTGATCAAACAATTGCACATTTTAGGACATTTTTCGTGGATTTGTAAATTTCCATCTTGGCTAATTGTCTAACTGCACTAATTGGGCTTGAAATTGGCAATTTACTTATCAATTGCTGTAAATTCAGACTTTCTACATTCTATATGAGCATTTTCTCTAAATGGTGAATTGTGATGTGAACGCTGAAATAAAATATCGCTGATGGAATAAAAGTCTTACAATTTTTTTCCTGTTTTTTTTTTTTTTTTTATCCTGAAATTTACAGTTGGGGAATCACAGCTTTGCTTAAAATGTACAGATACACAAAATACTGGCTGCTGGCAAGAAACCCTATTTGTATGAAGTGTGCCCTGCTTCCTTAAAGGAACACTATAAGTTTGTGTTCCTGACCCTATAGCAGAAAACCTTCGGTACTCCAGATGTTGTGGACTACATCCTCCATAATGTTCTTACACCCATAATGCTAGCAAAGCATCATAGGAGGTGTAGTCCAAAACACCTGGAGTGCCTATGGTTGCCTACGCCTGCCCTATAATGTTAAAAAGACCATCTTGCCCCAGCCCACCTATATATAGTAAAATCTTAACTTTATTCTAGTCTGCAGCTGCTGCCTCTGCTTCTGATCTGCCTTCAAGCCTGAAATAATCAGAAGTGAGCTTGTCAAGGAGGCAGATCAGGGGCAGAGCCAGCTCAAGTCAAACACAGCTCTGGCCAATCAGCATCGCTTCATAGATACATTGAATCAGTGCATCTCTGAGAAAAGTTCAGTGTCTGCATGCAGAGGGTGGAGACACTGATTGTCTGTCACACTGTGCCGCACTGCCCCAGGAAGCACCTCTAGCAGCCATCTGAGGAGTGGCCAGTAAAGGTATCACTAGGCTGTAATGTAAACACTGCATTTTCTCTGCAAAAATCCTGAAGGGAATGATTCTACTCACCAGAACAAATACAATAAGCTGTAGTTGTTCTGGTGACTATAGTGTCCCTTTAAATGAACATTATAGGATTATGAATAAAAATGTGTTTTCCCAAGTGCTCCGGTCACTGTAAAAAAAAAAAAAAAAAGGTATTTAACCTCCTCCAAAGGCTGCGCTGGTCTCCTCCCTCAAACTCTGCCTCCTTGATTGAGATCGTCTCCGTTAATCTAGTGTTTTCCCACAGGGAGGTTAGTGCACATGTGCGGTAAAATGCTACGCCAATCATATGGTCTCTGAGACCATCTGATTAAAATAGTTTCACTCTGCTAATTTACGGAAGCGCCACTCCTGCCAAATGCCCATGTTTTCAACTGCAGGGTAGGGGCATGGCACCAAGACAATTTAATTGAGATGACGTGGTCTGGGTGTGGGTGCATACAGTGGTCCTTCACTCTACATGTCTTAATTTTTAGCTTTTTGTTTTATCTTTCATATAGTCGCTTGATCTGGACACATTAAAAGGTTAGTGTCATTCTGTAAATATAGAACAAAATGTTACACAAAATATTTACATGCACTGGGAACACACAATCTATACTTAGAAACAGGCGTAGAAAATGAACAGTAGTCACATCTGAAAACCATAAAGACAAACCAATAACTCCAAATGTATAATAGTGTATCATGCAAAAGCAGAGCTGTAGAAAATAGGGTCATTGTAAAAAGCAGTGCGCACAAAAAGCTCTTACGCTAAAAAAGGGTCACCACAAAAAAGTCCTTGATTGTGAGTTCTGTCCAAAAGCAGACGTGTTTCGGCCCCCAATAGAGCCGTGTTCAGTGCCAAACCTCCCAGCCGTGTGTTTAACCTTTGGTATCCAAATGAATCTGATCCGGGAGGATGCAGCACATCCAGTCCGCTGGGAATGTAATTAAAGCGGTGTGGCTGAAATTATGTCTTATTGCTGTGATTCCTCAATAACTGGTATACGATATTGATGAGACTTACCTTAAGCATTTTAGGGGGGAGTTTTTAACCCATAATCAGAAGAACATGGCTTTTACATTTGAACACAGCAATTCCGCTGTTACATTTTTAGATTTGAAAATGTATCTGGATGATATTAAAATTAAAACTACTTGAGTCTCCTGTTCGTAAGAGAGACTCCACCGTGGGAAAAGACTGCTACCCCCAGCAGCATGGACAAGATAGTTATCTAAAAGTCATTTTACCACTAGCTAAGGGAGCGTGGGAAGCCATCATTCTTACCTTGGTTCATGTAGGTCCAGAAGGGTAACGGCAAAAATTGGAGCTGCTGCAGGTTCCAGGAGCTCCGGCATTGCGTCCCCGGAATCGAGATGGCTGCCACATCTTTCACTAAGGGTTTAACTGTGTGTCTCGCGCATGCATGGTGAGCAAATTCTAGTAGAGGGAGAACTCGAGTGGTATAAAAGCATAATGCGGCAGGGAAATTACTCGGGAAATTCAAAGTTTAATAAACGTTTGGAAGTGTAGCCTGCTTATACATCCTGCCTATATCTTTAAGGTTAGTTGGGTTTTTATATTGTTTTATAGGCATTTAGTAGTAGTAGTATTTGTAGCGAATCCCTGGGCACCTAGACCAGTTACCTCCGCTAGTTCCCTTACTTCAGCAGATCAGGAACTTTTACATGGTTAGGGGACATAGCTCTGTGCGCTCCCAGGAAGGGACCAGCACTCACTCCTGAAATCTCCTAGTTCTTACATGGACTTTCCCCGCTAATTCCTCCATGCTGAACTGTGATTAACCCTTTCCCCTTCCAGTAACCAGACGACACATAGTTCTGGGTGTACAAGCTGGAATGCTTTTATACATTTCTGAACACAGACAAGCACGCCCATGATACTCACACAGAAACAGGATGATCCCTCCACTCTGCCTGGAAGATAATTGAGTCAGGAACTGTTCTAAACTCAATTTTATTAATGACACGGAGGGGAGTATTCTGCACTCTTTATTTCCCTCAGAAGCAAAGAAAGTTTTTACAACATAACCAGTATATAACATTAACAGTCTGAGAGTAGTATCTCCGTAGCAACAGGAACTGTCAATCAGGTTCCTCTCTCCAGCATAATAGGTTTTGTCAACCAACCCTATTCCTCTTTCTTTGCTGCTCCCTCAGTTAAGTAACATCAGGTTCCATGGTTTCTTAACTGTGGGACGATATTTCTTATAATATTATTATTGTCATTATTGCATTTATATTTGTGATTATTATTGTGTATAATATTGTGATTAATAACTACTCCTTGCAGTTAACACATTTTTCTCGTGTTAATAACTGTCAGTTTCAGATGCTCTATATTGGCTTTCCTGAGCTGTTTTTAGTTCCAGCTTCCCTCTCCTCCCCCACTTCCCCCCCCCGTCAGACCGTCATTCACTGAATGCAGGCGCGCGCACTCTTCATTTGATGAAATCGCCTTCATACCTCCTACTCTGCGACACCCGCTCTGGTATTAGGTAGCTTTTATTACCGCGATTTCACGGGTTCATACGAACACTCCTGCGTCCCTTTCAGGACTTTCGCGTTCGCGGCGGCCATTTTATTGGTTTCCCGTGTTGTTTCTGTAATACTGCTCCCAACAGCTGGATCTAGGAGTTGGGGCTTAGTATTAGTGGCGGTCGGACGGCTCTCTGCTTTACCTTATAATCTTATTACTATTCGCTGTAAGTACTGATTTATTTCTTCCTACTAGCTGTTTCCCCTTTGGGTTACTCAACCCTCTATTAGGTTATTTACTCTAGTGATTTTATTGCTTATTTACATATCACTATGTCTTCTGACAAGAATACTCCCACCCCCTCTGGGTTTCATACCCCAAACCAAGGTAGCTCTAAAGCACCTTCAGGAGTATTTATTGATAAGGTAATAACCCCAATGGAGTTTGATACCTCTGCAGAAATGCAAAATATGATTGACAAAACTATGTCACAAGCCATGACTAAAGCCCTTATATCGGCTATGGGTCTTATGTCTGACTCCCTATCACAGACACTTGCGCATGCCTTGATTCAGGCACAGAAATCGGCTCAGCCGACTGATACCCAAGCTTTGCCGGTCACAACCCCTGTACAACCTCAGACTGGCCGCAAAGCCTTAGCTAAAGTAAAACACTCCTCAATATCACAGATGGACAGCGATGCACCTGTCACAGATGGCCGAATAATCTGCCACCGTGCAAATGAGCCACTAGCCGGGCAAAATCCCACTTAGATTCTGAGTCTGATCTCAGCGATATTGAAGAGGAGGCATATATGGATTCAGATCTCGGAGCAGCGCAACACCCCAGCCTTCTTCCCACAACGTGGGCGGCCATGGGTTGCTCGAGGACCACGAAGTGCTCACTCAGGACGACGACCTTATGGTAAGTCCTTTCAAACTTCTTTCTTCCCTACGGGCAGTGGGGGGCAGACTCAGTCATTTTTTTTTTTCATGTATGGTCTCACATTTCATCAGATGCTTGGGTACTGAACACTATAAAAGGGTATGTAATAGATTTTCTCTCTATACCGAGACAACATTCCTCACCACGGAAAATCAGTTTTTCCCAACAAGACGCGACCCTTGTTACCAAGGAGGTTCGGAACTTAGAAAAGAAACGGGCCATATCAGAAATCCCTATGGCCACAACAGGCTTTGTGAGCAACCTATTCCTAGTTGCCAAAAAAGGTGGTGGTGTCCGCCCAGTGATCAACTTGAAACAACTCAACGCTTACATATCCTACAACCATTTCAAAATGGAGGGGATACATTGTGTAAGAGATCTCCTACAACCATCGGATTGGATGGTGAAGTTAGATCTTCAAGACGCTTATCTTACAGTGCCGATTGCCCTGCAACACCAGGACTTCCTGCAATTCATATGGCAGGGAAGGAAATGGAGATTCACCTGCCTCCCATTCGGACTGTCCTCAGCCCCATGGTGCTTCACCAAACTTATGAAGCCAGTAGTCTCCTTACTACGAAGTCGAGGAGTACGTCTCATAATCTACTTAGACGACATCCTCACCATGGGACAGTCTACCCAACACTACTACAAAATCTAGGCTTCCTCATCAATTGGGAGAAATCCATTTTGGTCCCCACACAACACATAGAGTTCTTGGGTCTCATCGTGGATTCTACGCTTCAGACCCTACACCTACCAACAACAAAACTGAACAATATCAAGAAGGAAACCAGACGCACGCTGGCGACTCTCCAGCTTTCTCTCAAACAATTGGCGAGAGTGATAGGTGTCCTCGCAGCCTCCATACAAGCCATCTTCCCGGGCCCCCTCCATTATCATGCGCTACAACGTCTACAATCCTCCCATTTGAGAGACGGGGTCTCCTACACAGATTTGATCACTCTGAACTCAGAAGCGAAAGACGAACTGAAATGGTGGCTCTTCCATATGGAAGCCTGGAATGGTCACGCCATTTTCGGCACCACACCAGATCTCATAATGGAATGCGACGCGTGTTTGCACGGTTGGGGTGCTCGCTGTGGAAATGTATCTACAGGTGGCAGATGGTCCGACGTGGAATCATCCCTCCACATCAATTGCCTGGAACTCCTGGCCGGATCCTTTGCAATCCGCAGTTTATCACCTACTCAAGCTCAGTGCTCTATCCTTCTGAAGATGGACAATATATCAGCAGTCCGATATATCAACCATCTAGGAGGCACGAAATCGAGGGTCCTGGCGAACATGGCACGGGATTTCTGGCAATTCTGCCTGATACAAGGCATCTCTGTCACAGCGGAATATATCCCGGGTCTCTGCAACACCACAGCAGATTGGTACTCACGTAACCTCAGGGACCCCAGCGATTGGCAACTGGAACCCAGATTCTTCAGAGACATCCAGTCGTTATGGGGCCCCATGGACAAGGATCTTTTCGCCTCCCGCTTGAATACACAACTCCCCAGATTTTTCAGTTGGAGACCGGACCCATCAGCTCTGGCAACAGATGCATTCACCCAAGATTGGTCACCCACAAGGAACTATGCCTTTCCACCATTTGCATTGATTGCTGCCTACTGCAATTAAGACGCCAGACGGGAACTCTGGTGCTTGTGGTACCGCTATGGCCCTCCCAACCATGGTTTCCCTCCCTGCTGGAGATGGCGATAGACATACCCCTCCTCCTTCCACACTGCGAGTACCTGCTTCAGGACCCAGACAGTTCCCCTCACCCCCTGGTACAACAAGGCCTCCTACATCTCACAGTGTGGCTGATATCAGGGGACCTTGGACAATCGAGGGAGTTTCGGAATCAACTCTCCACCTTCTCGAGGGCGCATGGGCACCCGGCACGAGACAGGTTTATAAATATTCATGGAACAGATGGCGTGATTGGTGCCTGGAACGAGATTTGGATCCCATATCGGCTCCTCTGACTTCGATCCTTCAATTCCTAACGTCATTATTTGAGGACGGTAAAGCCTATCGTACAGTGAACCTATACCGATCGGCCATTTCGGCTACACACCGAGGTATAGATGGAATCCCGATAGGACGTCACCTGCTGATATGTAGACTCCTACGTGGCATCAAATTTGCAAGTCCCCCACTACCACGATATTCGATACTGTGGGACGTTTCCATCATCCTCAATTTCTTCGAATCATGACCAGATAATGCAGTTCTATCCCTGAAACAACTGCCAGCAAAGCTGGTTATGCTCCTTTGCCTCATATGCTGCAAGAGGGTTTCCGATGTCAGAGCCCTGGACATTACTGCACATTCCTACACCCCGGAAGGGATCACGTTCGATATATCTCGAAGAACGAAGACGTCATCAAAGAAGGTCTTATACCCATCATTCCCTGACAGACCGGCCTTATGCCCGGTCAAATGCCTACAAATTTATGAACTTCGCACCTCCACTTTAAGAGATCCAGAAAAACACAAACTTTTCATCTCCTTCCAGAAACCACACCTACCAGTGTCTACCCCTACCCTGACTCGCTGGGTTAAATGGATTTTGTCCCTAGCGGGTATTGACACCTCACTATTCTCATCTCATTCGGTACGAGGAGCGATGGCCTCCTTGATTGGTTGTCGCCTTGAAGACATTTTGAAGGTCTACTCTCAGACTGTTAATGTTATATACTGGTTATGTTTTTTAAATGTTCTTTGCTGCTGAGGGAAATAAAGAAAGAGTGCAGCATAATACTCGCCTCCGTGTCATTAATAAAATCATGACTTTACGTCATGGTAATAGTAAAATCTGTGAATTATCTCCAGACACAAAAGGAAAACTTTTCACAGACACTCCAAAAGTACATTTAAACTACATAAAACGCCCACAAACGTTACATCCCCTGATAGCCCCGATCTGGGTGACCAACATATCCAAAAATCGCCCTCCATCCCCAGCGACAACTTGGTCCACACGGGGGGAAGGGCAGCCGAGTTATTTCCCAGCAGGACCCTGGATGTACAAATGAGAGCTTGTAGCAGGAGACCTTCTGGACAATTGCACCTTTTGGGAAAAGTCACCAGACTAACACAGACCCAGACCGATTGGCAGTCTGGATAGTCTCCCCGGGAGGGGGAAGATATGTGACAATCTCCCCATCCCACGTGATTTTGTCATGAGCTCCTGGAGGGGCCTGCTTGCCAGCTTCCTGCCTACAGACTATAGGCCCTGCAGGGGAACCTGTAAGAGACTTTAACTGGCTTGGTTCGTGCCCTTGCTCTATTCTGTTCGGGAACCGATCAGGCGCACGAACCATGGACCACCCGGGAGCTTGTTACTTGGACTTCCAGCATCGCCTGCGTTCACTTCTACACCACTTAGAAGGGCACTGTTTGGCGGAAACGTTCCCATGAAAACAAGGTGAACAAGCTCCAGGGTAAGACTATTGACTATGTTCGGTAGTGTTTGGTTTTTAAACTACCGAACTAGACCGAACGCAAGCCATGATTTCATGGAACTGTTTTGGGCATAGGACCATGTGCATGGTCGGTCAAATAAATGACTTCCATGAAAGTCCCAAACCCCTGAACTGATCTGATCTGATCCCTTTAGAAGCTGATTGAAAGCCTTCAGAAATGGCATCAGAAATCAATTTTTTCGATGCTGTTTGGGGTGAGCTTCTTTAGATTGTCTCTCCGCTACTTCTTCCATACATTGGAAGCATGGGTACTTCCCTTCTGCGGTTTTCGAACTGCATCCCTGGCTGCGATTGGTTTTCTGTTTCTAGAAAAAACAAAGTGTTAACTATTAGTGCTATATATTAGACAGAATGCCCAAGGTTCTTAAAGTGTTCCCTTACAAACACTCCAGATACAATAGTAAAAAAGAAGAAAAAAACCAAAGGAAAAAACTGTGTTATCCACCACAAAGTAATAATAATAAAAATTATACAAACTGAATAACGTAGGTGTATGTTGCCTTAGATGTATATCTATAGGGAACAATATAAAAAATATAGTGTAATACCATTAACACATATACAGGGTGGGGGTGGTAGAGAACTCACAAGATTGAGATGAATTCAGGCATATCTCCCTTAATTCTAGGGAACTAGTAAAGTATGAAGGACCTCCAGCGATGCAATGCTGGATAAAAAGTGACAAAATCTTCTTGTCCACTCAAAATAGAAGGAAAAAATAGATAGTGCAGATTGTAAAAAATATAACAATTTATTATATATATTGCACTCAAAATGTATCAAAGTAAAGACAGCATGTCTACACACCAGGGTGGTATCCATGCTGTCCAGGCAACTTCCTGCCATGATTTTACTGGCTGACATATGTGGATACCACCCTGGTGTGGAGACATGCTGTCTTTACTTTGATACATTGTGAGTGCAATATATATAATAAATTGTTATATTTTTTACAATCTGCACTATCTATTTTTTCCTTCTATTTTGAGTGGACAAGAAGATTTTGTCACTTTTTACCTCAAGAACATATCTTTCAAGATGGAGTCGATAGCTTCCATAAAACAGGCTATCCATCAAGGCGACTAGCTAACATCGATAGATGAGATTTTGGTTATTGGGGAAGCAATATCAGTTCCAGGGCATGACATTTGGTCTGAGTTTGGCACCAAGAACATTTTCGAAAATCCTCATTACGGTTATTGCTATCCCGAGGAAGAGAGGGATCCAAGTCTTCCACTACTTGGACGATATCCTGGTAATAACACAGGAATACCACACAGCAGTCCATCAGATAGAGGAGATGATTTCTACTCTGCAGAATTTCTGTTGGCTTATAAACAGAAACAAGAGCAACCTTATCCCATCCAGAAACATTGTGTTTCTAGGAGCAAGCATAAATACAGAAGCTTCAACAATTTCTCTATCCCATGATCGTGTTACTCGGATCAAGAACAAAATATCAGAATTACTTCTAAGAACAAGAGTCCAAACACAAAAGTATATGAGTGTACTAGGATCTCTCACGTAAATTATAGGTCTGGTCAGATGGGCACATTGGAAAACAAGACAGGCCCAGATGCACTTCCCCATACAGATCAACAAATCAGTGATGAACTGGGATCAATGGATAATAATTCCCCAAAACCTAAAACTACAATTGCGATTGGGGATAAAAGTAGTTCAATTTGATCAAGGGCTTTCCTCTAGAACAGTGGTTCCCAACCTTTTTTCACTTGAGTACCCCTTGGCAGCCCATTTCCATAAATTGTACCCCTCATATTTCATGTTTGAAATAATAGCAACTATATTAATAACAAATGTAGACGTTTTCTCTGCCCCAGGCTGCACTACTCCTCCTCTGCTTCAGGATCTCTCTGCTATTCCAGTGCCCCGGGCTCTCCCTTCTTCTCCTGCATCTCTCCCATTGCTCAAACCATACCACTGCATCAAATTGATCTGCATGGCTGTCGTCCCAGAAGGAAGCCTCTTCTAAAGATGATGAACAAGAAAGCTCACAAACAGTTTGCTGAAGACAAGCAAACTAAGGACATGGATTACTGGAACCATGTCCTGTGGTCTGATGAGACCAAGATAAACTTATTTGGTTCAGATGGTGTCAAGTGTGTGTGGCGGCAACCAGGTGAGGAGTACAAACACAAGTGTGTCTTGCCTACAGTCAAGCATGGTGGTGGGAGTGTCATGGTCTGGGCCTGCATGAGTGCTGCTGGCACTGGGAAACTACAGTTCATTGAGAGAACCATGAATGCCAACATGTACTGTGACATACTGAAGCAGAGCATAATCCCCTCTTTTCAGAGACTGGGCCGAAGGGCAGTATTCCAACATGATAACAACCCCAAACACACCTCCAAGACGACCACTGCCTTCCTAAAGAAGCTGAAGGTAAAGGTGATGGACTGGCCAAGCATATCTCCAGACCTAAACCCTATTGAGCATCTGTGGGGCATCCTCAAATGGAAGGTGGGGTAGCACAAGGTCTCCAACATCCACCAGCTCTGTGATGTCATCATGGAGGAGTGGAAGAGGATTCCAGTGGCAACCTTTGAAGCTATGGTGAACTCCATGCCCATGAGGGTTAAGGCAGTGCTGGTAAATAATGGTGGCCACACAAAATATTGACACTTTGGGGCCAATTTGGACATTTCCACTTAGGGGTGTACTCACTTTTGTTGCCAACGGTTTAGACATTAATGGCTGTGTGTTGAGTTATTTTGAGGGTACAGCAAATTTACACTGATATACAGGCTGTACACTTACTACTTTACAGCACATTATATGTACCAGCACATTATATTAAACAACACAATGGTGATGCCTCTCTTTTAAGTTTTATGGCGTTTTACAAGAAAGCTGTTCATTGGAGAGGGGGAGACAATTTGAAAGAATTATGTAAGATCAAATGGATTTTTGCTTTGGACACTATCCCCCAAAGTCCTTAATTTGGATTTCGAGTTGGTTCATTTTTTTTCTCCTCTGCTTTATGATAATGTGTAATATATATTTGTATAATTTTATTTTTTCTTGTATTTTGGAATAATGTTTTACAATTTATAGTAGATATATTTAATACATTTTATATGTAGTTTTTAATTTGTTGTGCCTTTTCATTGCCTTCCTTCCTTTAGTGGTTTTGAAACAATTGGTAAGCTTTTTATGGTAATACCGATGTATTAATTTTATGATCGTTTTTATATTCATGAACTGTTTATCTGAGCATTAATATTTGTGTTTTTCTTTTGGGTCCCTTTGTAATTATCATGTTTCTCTTATATAATAGTTTATGGATGTGCTTAATATATTGGTTGTTATATATGATTGGACTAGGTTACCATAGTCCAGATGGAGGACTTGACTAAATTTCAGAATTACATTCTCGACAGACCAGGTATGATGTGACGTGACTCACCCAACACAGCCAGATCAAATTTATTTGGATACCGAAGGGCAGCACTGAGGAAGGCTCTATTTGGGTCCGAAACACGTCTGCATGTAGAAGGAACTCTCAGTTGAGGACTTTTTTGCAGTGACATTTATTTTAACCTATGAGATTTTTGTGCACACTGCTTTTTGCTATTACCTTATAGTGCTCTGGTTCCTGTGGTTTTTTTATATTTGCTTTAATTATTATTTTTAATATGTTCTTGACACAGTAAAGTATATAAAAAAAAAAAAATACAAAAATTCTGGCTGCATTTTGCAATTCAGTGGTCCTGTTTTGGATGTACATCACAGCCTGTACAGGCACCTTTGGTGCTCTCTCCACATAGTTTGATACACCTCTGCCTTGGAGAGTTAGTCTTCTTATATATTTGGAGTTATTGGCAATACAGGAAGCACTATATTGGTTTGTCTTTATGGTTTTCAGATGTGACTACCATTCATTTTCTACTCCTGTTTCTAAGTATAGATTGTGTGTTCCCAGTGCGTGTAAATATTTTGTGTAACATTTTGTTCTATATTTACGGAATGACACTAACCTTTTAATGTGTCCAGATTAAGCGACTATATGAAAGATAAAACAAAAAGCTAAAGATGATGACATGAAGAGTAAAGGAGAGATACAGAAAGAAAATGAAAGGCACCAAGTATAGATTGTGAAATCATTATTAGATGGGAAGAAAGGTTTACCTGAAGATCTTCATAATCTTTCTACAGAAACTCTTACATTTTAAATCTAAGGATTGAATAACATGAATTGGGCGAGATGTGTTATGTGCTTGAGACTTACAATTTTATAACATGACCGGAGGCGAATATTTGCTTAAGTCTCTCTTTACTATAACTCCACAGCAGCACATTAACATAAGGTATCTATATAAAGCTCCTCCTAAGCCACCATTTCCTCTTTCTTTGCTGCTCCGCAGACAGTACAGGTCAGAGTACCACTGCCTCCTATTATTTTATGGATGGTTGTGTGTTTTACTGTATATAGCTTGTATTTGTTCTTGGGTATTGCATTACAGTTTTACTGTATTTCTTTTCTATTGTTTATGTACTTTTTACATTTCTTTAGGGGATATTTCTTTGCAGCTTTTCCCTTATTTCTGCTTTGCCTCTTATTCTCTTGAGTTTTGTTTTTCTGTGTGCTCGCGGTCGCCGAGAAACGGTCTTCCGACCGCCTCCCGTGCCGACCGCCGGGACCGCGGGGTAAGACTCCGGCGGTCCCTTGTGTTCCTGGTGTTGATTCGCGCCCGCCGGCTTCGTCCGCCAAGCAGGAATCCTCGCCTGGCTCCCTGCCCTACCCACGTTCCCGCTCGCCGGTTCGTTGTTTCACCCGAGCGGCGTGGAGGCAGAGCAGGGAGCTCTTCTCTCTTGCTGCGGGAGCCTCTGCTCCCGACCGCACTTTTCCCCGCGACCACGTGGTCGGACGCGGGGGTGCATGGCTCGTTCCTGGGTCTCTGCCTGTTTAAAGCGGCAGTGCCCATTTTTTCTCTTCTAGTTGGTGTACTTCTTCTGTTCCACCCCTCTGTTTGGGGGGACATCTCTGCAGTTTCTGCTTTAACCTGGCATGTGCTTGTTCACTTTTTTCTTCTGCCTGCAGTTTTTTCTCTGCTGTATGATAGATAGCTTTGCATATTTACTTTCTATGGACATTCATTTTGCATGCTACTGGACTGGTCCGTCCTTTTTCCGTCATACCAATCCAGAACCCCCTACGCTCAGAGGACGGATATAGGTCGCGGATACCGCGCCAGAGGATGGGCGAGATTTCCTGCAGGTGAGTGCACCTCCTACCACTTTCGTTCACCCTACTTTGCATGCGGGCAGACTGTTTCACTGCAGAGACAGGTGGCGGGAGGTGTCTTCAGATGTATGGGTCCTTTAGACGGTACGGGGTTATGTCATAGATTTCCATTCCCCTCCAACACAGGTTGGACCCCCAAGGGTCCCCATCATCGCAAGGGAACAGCAGTCCTTGATAGATACGGAAGTTCGGGCACTGTCCGCCAAAGGCGCTGTTCAAAGGGCCCCGGATTTGGGGGGTTTCTTCAGCTCGATTTTCCTAGTGAAGAAAAAGTCCGGGGAGTTCCGCCCAGTGATCAATTTACGAGAATTGAACACCTTCGTGGTCTACAACCACTTCAAGATGGAGGGCATTCATCTTCTGCGGGACCTTCTCCGGCCGGGAGACTGGTTCACGAGGCTGGACCTGAAGGACGCCTACCTCTCCGTCCCGGTGGATGAGGACTGTCGCAGATTCCTTCGCTTCCTATGGAAGGGCATTCCGTGCCAATTTACATGCCTCCCCTTCGGCCTCAGCTCGGCTCCTTGGTGCTTCACCAAGCTCCTGAAGCCAGTGGTCACCCGATTCAGGTCGGAGGGTGTTCGCTGTATAATATATCTGGATGACTTGCTGATCTTTTGCGAGGACCCCTCCAGGCTCAGATATCAGACTCGCTCTGCGATCTCCTTGTTGGAACACCTGGGGTTCGTGGTCAATCTGAAGAAATCGGCGTTGGAGCCTTCCCAGATGGTGGAATTCTTGGGTTTCGAGGTCGATGCAAAAGAATGCGTTCTTCGTCTGCCCTTGGCAAAGATAGCGACCATTCGGAAGGAGATAAGACGGATCTTACGGCAAGACCGGATTCCCCTTCAGATGTTGGCTCGCGTGGTGGGTCTCCTCTCGGCCTCGATACAGGCGATTTATCCGGGCCCACTACACTACAGGGCCATGCAACGGCTGAAGACTCATTTTCTGCGCAGGAGACCCTCTTACGATCAGATGATCTCCCTGTCTCCGGACGTGAAGACCGAACTGCGCTGGTGGCTCCTGCACATGTCCGCCTGGAACGGCAAGGCGATATTCGGACCAACCCCGGATTTTGTGCTGGAATCAGATGCGAGTCTGTGGGGCTGGGGTGCCACGTGCGCGACCGGGTTCACGGGGGGCCCGTGGTCGGACAAGGAATCGGAATTTCACATGAATTGCCTGGAATTGATTGCGGGTTCATTTGCGATTCAGAGTCTGGCCAACCACCTGTTGGACTGCTTCGGATGGACAATGTCTCAGCGGTGCAGTACATCAACTGCTTGGGGGGCGCTCGGTCTCGAGCACTATCGGAGGCGACGAAGGAGATATACAGTTTCTGTTTCCAACGCAACATCACCTTACAAGCGGAATATCTTCCGGGGGAGTCGAATCTGACGGCTGACTGGTTCTCCAGACATTGGAGGGATGCCAGCAACTGGAAACTCCTGCGACCCATCTTCCTCGAACTCGAGTATCAAAGGGGCCCGTTCACCTTGGATCTATTCGCCTCCAGGACGAATCACCAGACCCAGAGGTACTTCAGTTGGCTCCCGGATCCGGCGTGCACAGCGGTGGACGCTTTTCTCCAAGTGTGGCCTTCGCAGGGAGCTATGATTCCCAGGGTATTGCTACAAATTCGACGTCAGCCTGTGTCCTTGGTGTTGCTGACTCTGCTATGGCAGAGTCAAGCCTGGTTTCTGGAGCTCCTGGATCTCTCCTGTCGGGATCCTCTTCTTTTACCATCCTCTCGAATGCTCCTCTCGGACTCCGGGGGCAACCCTCATCCCCTAGTGGGAGACGGCCACCTGCTCCTGGTGGCCTGGACTCTTTCAGGGGTGCCTGGAATGTCGAGGCGTTATCGCAATCGGTTGAGACCTTCTCTGGGATTCCTGGGCTCCCTGGACGAGGAGGTGCTATCTCTCAGTATGGGGTTCCTGGTGTTGCGAACGAGATACCGATCCCTTTACAGGTCCTGTATCTAGCGTGCTGATTGGATGTCCGGGCCTTCGATGTCGACGCTTTCTCGTTTTCTCCAGAAGGGGTCTCCTTCAAGGTGGTTAGACGTACCAAGACGGATTCAGTGGTTGTATCATTACTTCAAGGATTCGCCTAAGCTTTGTGTAGCGAAGGCACTGGCTCGTTATGTAGCGGTTACCGCTCCTTTGCGCTCTTCTCATTCTGGACAGTTGTTGATTTCGTATGTCAGACCCCACAAGCCGGTCTAATCCGCTACCCTGGCTCGATGGATAAGATGGCTTTTGACTCTGGCGGGCGTAGATGCGACCTTCGGAGCGCATTCGGTTAGGGGCGCCGCTGCTTCCGGAGCCTTTATGGCGGGCGCTTCCCTTCAGGACATTTTGCGTTCGGCGGACTGGTCCCGTGAAGAGACTTTTCGCCAATTCTACTTTAGACCGTCGAACCATGCTTCTTTTGCTTTGCTGTCGGAGCGTTAAAACAGCAAATATGAAGCCTCCTGTCATGCTATAAAATTGTAGATTATACTAGCTTTAGTGTAACTATAATCTTAATTTTATTAATGACAGGAGGCGAATATTTCCCACCCAGTTTTGTTTTCTCCCCCCCTTGTTTGGATGGAGTACTTTCTATTGTGTTTCTGTTGACTTCTGGTAACCTGGGCTAGATTTGGTGGTCTAGGGTTATGTATGGGGAAGTTGGGGGAGGTGGCTGGTATATTGTACTACTGGTGATTGGTTATGGATTTCATGTATTTTATACTGTCAGTACTGGATCGTGGGATTTATGTTTATCAGTACATTTCGTTCACTAATCAGTGTTTTTTGACTCTGTTTATTTCGTTTCAGTTTAATGGTTGGACTACAGTTCAAGGAATCAACGGCTTTGCAGGATGAAGCTCAAGAGAACTTCCATTCTCCGAAATGTCTTCAGGATGTTATTCCTTGTTATGTTATATATTTTTTCATTTAATTGGTTTACTGGCATTGTTGTGTACGTTGTGTTGTCGCAGCGTGAAAGAGGAAATGGTGGCTTAGGAGGAGCTTTATATAGATGCCTTATGTTTTGTCTTTGGTGTTTATCTCTCTATGTTAATGTGCTGCTGTGGAGTTATAGTAAAGAGAGACTTAAGCAAATATTTGCCTCCTGTCATTAATAAAATTAAGATTATAGTTACACTAAAGCTAGTATAATTTACAATTCATACACATCAATGCAGACTAGGTATGTATTCTGATATATTCAGTGAAGGTTTATGTGTTTAATAACTAACCTTATCCAGGACAATAAATCTATGGATGCATTTAGTACTGAGAGGAACTATTTTCGGACACAATTTCACACGAACACCGCTGGGACTATCCAACCTCCACCTCATTAGTTTCTATTTGCACGAACATCATGCCGTTCGGTACATTCAATGCACGAATGAGACCGACCCCAGGTAACTAAATCCATGGAGCTAATTTTGGACATAATTTTAATGAACAGTCGGTGAACAGACTCTTTAGCTCCATGGCGATTGGACTGTGTTGGTGGTATCTGAGCGCTGTTCGACTATATTGAGCGCTCAGACCCAAGCTATCTGGGGATATGTCGAATGTGGGGGGTTCCGTTCTGGAAAATATGAGTTATTGATTTTAATACATTTTTGTTACTGTATAAAATGGAAACATTTTCTCTACCTAGAGATAAATAAGTTTACTCGGGCCACTTAACCCAATTATCTCCAGGATAGAGAGGAATGATTTCAATGTTTATGGGAGAGTGTTTTATGTTGAACTGTATGATGATTGGCTACTGTATGTTGTGTCACAGTCTTCCACAAGGTCCCTGTGGAGGACCTGCATAAAAGGCCGAGCTGTGGCCATCAATAAACAGATCGTTTTACCCCTTCATGAAGTCTTGGCTCATGTTTGGGGGATTGGGAGCTATAAATCACCTTCTGCTTTACTTGGATTTCGGGAGGCGCTGCACAGATATACTCAGCAGGAGTGTAAGATATCCGTAACACTAGCAAAATTATATTTGTTTTCGGGGCTTAAAGCCATAAGGAGATCATGATTAGAAGTATGTATACAGTATATAGTATACAAAAAATATGAAAAGCTCGGTTGTGGTGTGCCGGAACCGACAATGCAGTAGGCCTGTAATAAAAGAGGGCAAAAAGTAAATATACCATTTAAGATTTATTCAATCTACAATCATAATACTCTTGATTACGAAAGGGTTGACGTATTTCCTGGTCAGGTTGTGGTATGTATCTAGAGTATGCTGAGGATGTAAGTGTTGTCCCATGCAAGGATAGAAGAGGTAGAGCAGAGGGATTGTGAAAGGAGTGAAGATATGTTCCTAAGACTTTAACTGGGCACCACATATTGCCAGTAGGGTAGTAAGGGACGTTTACCTTGTGACACATTTGGCTGGTCTTTGTGTAGTTTTGTGTTAGAACGTAATGATCCTGTAGTTTTGTTGGGTGAGACCTTTTGAGGTAGTCTGCAAAAGTGACATTTATGACAGTGAATTCTCTGAGTCTAAGAAACCCATAGAAGGCCAGATAGATTGACGTTTTAATTACATGGTTCGTGTGTGGTTCAAAAGGTGCAGTGTCAATGAGGCTGGAGAGTGATTTAAACATTTGACTATGAATAGGTAATCTAGTAGGTGATTTCTGTATGCCTTTAAGAATAGATTTCATTTGGTAGAATGACAAGAAGCTGTTATTGTTGGGCCATTGGGTGAGTATGTGGTGTTGAATGCCAGTTAGGTATAATTTAATAGTGTTGAATGATAGTATTAAGTTAAGTTGGCAAAAGGAAGTGAAAGCAACAATGGTTTTCATAGAAAATCTGTCTACAATATTAAATTCGAACAAAAAACTGTTAAAAATGTGGAACGCCCTATTATAAGATTTTTTTGTGTAAGCTGCCTAGTCCATTGCCATTTCTTGCCACAATGGTGCACGGGTAGCTACATGAGAAGCGGCCGGAAAAGCCCTGTGGAATTCCTGAAATTGAGAGCGAGATAGATGATCAGCGGAAACATTATGAACACCCAGGAAATGAACACAGACCAAGAATAAATTATTATTAGCTGCTAGCCAAGTCAATTTCCTCAGGAAGCACATTATGGTCAGTGATGATGAGCATCCTTTATTAATTATGTGGCACGTCGCCAAGTTATCAGAGAAACATCTGTTTGACCCGACCACAATGTGCCTCAAGCAACATCTGCTGCCACAACCAGATAGAGCTAAAATAAGGCTGAAGTGGCAGAAAATACTGGAATGTTCTTGATTTCATCTGCCCCACAGCCATTGTTTGCCATAAATTGCTGCAAAACAGGTAGTGGCAGTAGCATTAGTCCAAACTGTAGGGGAACTGTTAGTTAATAACGGAATGAACATACTTTTCCCACTCCATATGAGGAGAAATTTCCGCCACATGTGCAAATCTGAGGTGGCTTGTTGGCCAAGAGAAATGCGACAATTATCTGTCTGGAGTCTGGGGAATAGACTGAGTAGTCTAGATGTTAAAGCTCTGCCTGGAGGCATGATTTACATCGCAAAATTAATCCACGAGAGATTGAAGTTCCTTGCGAACCAGTTTTAAGATACTGATCAATGCTAACAAGGATCCGCTCAATTTTGTCATTGGGGAGGCCAGCTTGCATATTAACAGAGTCCAGTTGGATACCCAGGAAGTTTATCAAGATATCAGGTCCCTTGGTCTTTTTTGGGGAAACTGAAACACTCAATTGTTCGAAAAGTTGTATTGCTGCTTGTAGGTTACTGGGGGGTAGTGAGTTATTCTCAACTGTGAGGAAGTCATTGTGATTATATTTCATATTAGTTAAGAATGATTGATTGATCACTATTGAGCAAATTAAATTATTATAGATAGTTAAGATGGTGCCGGTACACAGTACTGTAAAAGGCCCCGGGGAGTCAGCACAGCTAAACGTACAAAGGCACATGTAACGAGTGTGGGGACGGGGCTAGTGATTGGCTGTATGTGTTTAGGGGCGTGGCTGTATGTGTTTAGGGGAGTGGCTGTATGTGTTTAGGGGCGTGGCTGTATGTGTATATGGGAGTGGCTGTATATGTTTAGGGGCGTGGCTGTATGTGTTTAGGGGCGTGGCTGTATGTGTTTAGGGGAGTGGCTGGATGTGTTTAGGGGCGTGGCTGTATGTGTTTAGGGGAGTGGCTGGATGTGTATATGGGCGTGGCTGTATGTGTTTAGGGGCGTGGCTGTATGTGTTTAGGGGCATGGCTGTATGTGTTTAGGGGAGTGGCTGTATGTGTATATGGGCATGGCTGTATGTGTTTA
>OW240918.1:871630-904039 GCA_933207985.1 Pelobates cultripes
ACACACAGACCCCCCAGACACACACAGCTACCCACAGACACACACAGCCCCCAGACACACACAGCACCCCAGACACACACAGCCCCCCCAGACACACACAGCACCCCACAGACACACACAGCACCCAGACACACACAGCACCCAGACACACACAGCGCACCCCACAGACACACACAGCGCACCCCCAGACGCACACAACACCCTCAGACAGACAGCACCCTCACTCCCACACATATACAATACATATATATTACCGTATATACTCGAGTATAAGCCGACCCGAATATAAGCCGAGGCCCCTAATTTTACCCCAAAAAACTGGGAAAACTTATTGACTCGAGTATAAGACTAGGGTGGGAAATGCAGCAGCTACTGGTAAATTTCTAAATAAAATTAGATCCTAAAATTTTTTTATTAATTGAATATTTATTTACAGTGTGTGTATATGATGAATGCAGTGTGTGTGTATGAATGCAGTGTGTGTATGAGTGCGCAGTGTGTGTATGAGTGCAGTGTGTGTATAAATGCAGTGTGTGTATGAGTGCAGTGTGTGTGTATGAAATGCAGTGTGTGTATATGAGTGCAGTGTGTGTGAGTGCAGTATGAGTGCAGTGTGTGTGTATGAGTGCAGTGTGTGTATGAGTGCAGTGTGTATATGAGTGCAGTGTGTATGGTATGATGAGTGCAGTGTGTATATGAATGCAGTGTGTATATGAGTGCAGTGTGTATATGAGTGCAGTGTGTGTATGAGTGCAGTGTGTATATGAGTGCAGTGTGTGTATATGAGTGCAGTGTGTGTATGAGTGCAGTGCAGTGTGTGTATGAGTGCAGTGTGTGTGTGAATGCAGTGTGTGTAGTGCAGTGTGTGTGTGTGTGATGCAGTGTGTGTTTGTGTTGCAGAGCCTTGGTGGGGGGTGGGCATTTTTATAAAAAAAAAATAATATTATTTTAATTTTTTTGTTATATTATTATTTTTTTATTTTTTTTTATTATTTTTTTATTATTTTTTATATATTATTATTTTTTTTTCCCCCCCTCCCTGCTTGATACATGGCAGGGAGGGGGGCTCTCCTTCCCTGGTGGTCCAGTGGCATTGGCAGTTCAGTGGGGGGGAGGAGGGGGACTGGCAGAGCTGTTACTTACCTCTCCTGCAGCTCCTGTCAGCTCTCTCCTCCTCCGCGCTAGTCCGTGCAGCTCCTCTGTCAGGTCCCAGTGTAAGTCTCGCGAGAGCCGCACTATGACCCCGCGGCTCTCGCGAGACTTACACTGGGAGCTGACCGAGGTGCTGACCGGACCGGCGCGGAGGAGGAGAAAGCTGACAGGAGCTGCAGGAGAGGCAAGTAACAGCTCTGCCAGCCCCCAGTCTGTATTATGGCAATGTATTACAGCACTCTCACACACAGCACTCTCACACACTCTCACACACAGCACTCTCACACATGGCACTCTCACACACAGCACATTCAGCCCTCTCACACATGGCACTCTCACACACACATCACTCTCACACACATCACTCTCACACACATCACACACAGCACTCTCACACACAGCACTCTCACACACATCATACACAGCACTCTCACACACATCCCACTCAGCACTCTCACACACATCACACACACATCATACACAGCACTATCACACACATCATACACAGCACTCTCACACACATCACACACAACACTCTCACACACATCACACTCAGCACTCTCTCTCTCTCTCTCTATATATATATATATATATATATATATATATACACACACACACACACACACACTACACTCTTAACATACACACTCTGGATCCCCTAAACACACACTAGACTCCTTGTTAGCAAACACATACTACACCCCTAAACACACACACACACACACACTATAGCCTGTATGCACACACTTACTCTGTCCCCTATACACACATTCTCTACAATGGAGAGAAAAGCACAAATAAGGGTGCGCCTAAGACAAGTAGAATGAATGTATAAAAATATGTATCAGAGAGTCGAAGCAGCGATACCTAGAAAGTCCGAATATAAATAATCCACATATGCAGGAGTCCTAGTGCTACATAAAATGGTATGTGAAGTCCCAGATGTATATCCGCAGCTTCAAAATGGATATGTGAAGAAAACAGAAGACAAGGGAAACTCCAATGGTATAGTATGAACGGTAAAATAATATTGTATATAGAATAGTAGAACTACTCACAATATTCAGAGCTTATATCCAGCTCTGGTGTAAATGGCACGTAGTGGAATACTCCCCACTCAAGGATATACGTTGCTCCTCTTTTGTTCTTTAGCAGAGTACTTTGGTGGAGTAGTCCAGCTCGAGGTAAAAGAATAAAATATAGTGCTCACTGTATAGTTGATAAAATGTAAAAACAGAATAAAATATACTCACGGTATATAGAGCAGACGTACTGCTCGGTGGATGGCGTATGGGTGGTATAATCCCCACCTTAGGATTCTTGGTATTCCAATATGGACAAAAAAGTAGTAGTAGTCAGGTCTGAATAAAATAAACTTGCAAATAGTAAAATAATAAAATTATACTAAAAGAAGGTAATATAATACTAAGGTGGGAAGAGGAATGTGGCAACCAAATGTATAATAGCCAAATATTCCTTTATTAACACTTAGATTATATAAAAAGTTCCTATACGCGTTTCGCCACAATAGGCTTCATCAAGTAGAAACTTATAAAAAGAAACAAAAATTCCTGCTTCCAAGTGCTGAGATTTTTTCTTATCTAAGGATCAAATATTTTTTGCAGAAATATATGGTTACACCAACGGAGATATCTCCAATATTATTATAATCTCTCTTCTTAAATGAAGCGTTATCTAAAGTTTTGACCAAGGCAATCGAAATTATTAGAAATATAAACTATTCAGTAAGCTCCCCTCAAAAGAATAAATGGGAAAGTGATCTGAATTGTCAATTAGATCAGCAAGAATGGTGTAATTCTATCTACAAGACACGTGAACAAGTACAATGTCTGAATCTAGTAGAAACCCACTACAAAGTTATGAACAGATGGCATTTGGTCCCTAAAAGACTAGCACAGATGTACCCAAATACGTCTGTGCAGTGCTGGAGATGTGGTAGAGAGGAAGGGACATATCTTCATATTTGGTGGAGCTGTCCAAATATTCAGAATGTAGTAGATCTATTATTTAAATATATTACAGATAAGACGAAGACTGCTTGATAGGAAGCCTGAAGTTGCGCTATTACATATGCATTGGCCAAGACTGCCGCGTAAAAAAGAGTGTTTTATAATCCATTGCTTTGTTGCTTATAAAATAATAATTGCATGAAATTGGAAAAATAGCCATGGGTTATCTTGGGAATCAATTAAATAACAAATAATGGTTCCGATTAAAATGGAAAGAGATCTAAGCATCCCTTTCTTAAATGATTCAAGAAGATATGAGGTCTGCCAGGAATGGGCGAATGAAATCCAGGGTTAGAAATAGGATAACAACCCCTGAGCATAGACACGAGACTCCCCCCCACCCCCCCCCTCTACACGACTCTGCAGATATATATATGTATAGGATTTGTGGTATTTATCCAAGAAGAATAATACTTTGGAAGAAGCACTTTATTGTTGTGTGTTCAGTCTTTTATATTTTATTATGTTTGTTATACTGTCTTTGTGAATACTTTTGTGAAAAAATACAATAAAAGAATTTATATAAAAAAAAGAAGGATGGGGTCAGACAATAGCAAGGGCTGATGGGAGATTGAGTAGGGATAGGACAGCTAGTTTAAACAGGTCTGGAAGTGTCCCTGGGATAACGCCCTGCTGGGGAAACAATGGGACAGGCAAAAAGGGGATGGGAGAGGCACAGACAAGCAATACATTCAACATACCCTGCACTAATAATGAGCAGAGGGTGACCAAAACACAAGAGGAATCTGGGGACCCACACATAGTGTCTGTCTTCCATCCCCAGAGACGGTGGCAACCGTCACATATCTTCCCCCTCAAAGGTAGACTAACCAGGTAGACTCCAATCGGTCTGTGCCTGAGTTAGTCGGGTAACAAGTCCCAAAAAAGTCAATCCATCCTGACAGCCTCCTCGACAAAGTTCCACATAGTTTGTAAGTTTTTCCCTGTGGGGCGCATGGAGCTCTCATAACCGATCAGTCCATGGAAGTTTGGTTTGGGCAGGCCAGACTGGGCTTCCCGGTAACCCTGTGCCCCTAATAAGCACAGGGTGACTTAGACATAAGAGGGGACTTGGAAGTGGAGAAAGAGAGTTCCCCGTGAACCTGCCATGGCCCCCCTCCCAAACCTATTCACATATGACCCCAATCTCAGGCCACCATGAAACTCACACACACCAACAGAAAATCTGGAACCCTGTTTCTCCAGCCAAGGATAGTTTCCAGCACATTTCTCCCCCTTCAGAGGGAGACCAATACAGGAGACTCCAGACGAGTTGACTCCGAAGTTAGTCAGTACATCCAGCCCACCAAGGCCATCACCAATCAGTACCCCAAATAAATTTCCCATGTAAGAGCAGCACTCACCCAGACGACCTCTGCATCTCCTGAAGCATATACCGGTCGCTGGCGATGCGTGCTGTCCCGTCTCCCTGGATCTCTCTCAACCGCTGGAGGGAAGGCAGGGTGGCTGGGCCATGTGGTTGGTGATCAGAGCTCACTGTCCAGCTTCCCTGGGGACCACAGGTAGAGACCATAGTCTCATCCACCTGTACTGAATAGAGATCTCCCAGTGCTTGTGGAGCAGGTCTGAGGTTAACGGTGCTTTGCCCTGGGATCCGCTCTTCCATGGGGCCACCAAAATTAAATCCAAATATCCGAATAATGACAACCCCAGCTCTGGCCACCGCTGCGAAAGAATACCCGCGTACACACAGAAGCCCTGGAGCCAATTCCCAAAGGTACGTGGCAACTGCATACCTTTTTCAACTTCCACCATCTCCCCTCGCCGCGGTCTGTCCACCGATTCACGGTCCGGAGGGACCAGGGAGAGGAGATCCACAAACTCACCCCTTAAAATTTTGTCCTTGACGTCCCAGGGAGTGTGCATCCCCACGGGTGACAATTCACACCTCCGCAGGCACGCTGTGCGCGATGACCTCATTGGAAGATGCACGCACGCTACGCGCCGTGCGTGCCGACGTCACTTCCTGTGGAGCTGGAAGAGAAGCGCGCAGACTGCACGATCTTCCGGTGATGCCGGCGCCATATTCCTCGCTGCCATATTGGGCCCTCTCCACTCCGACCGACCGGGACCTTCTCCGCCGACCTCCTTCCACCGCTGGGGACGTCGCAGCTCCAGCACCTCTGTTCTCCCAACTCCGCCGACTTCTCCTCTCACCGTGTCAAACCGGACTTGGCGATAAGCGCGACAGAGGCCATGACCGCCGGGCCCTCCGCCCGCCAGCTCCATCCACCGACACAGCCGCCTCAGGGCCAGTCCCAGGGACCGCCGTAACACCGGACCTCAACGCCTCCAGCGCTCCCCGACCATGGGAGACCTGGTACTCCTGCAGCAGCCTCAGCAGATCAGGTTCCGACATGTGGGTAATGCGTGCAGGTATGTGGAGGGTGACAGGTTGCAATTCAGGGAACTAACAAACGTTCTTTTCAAACAGGGCCTAATCCAGCCAGCACAGAAATTTTCACCAGTTTCCTTCCAGAGTCTCTGCTGACTGGTAAGTCTCCTCCCCACTCCTCTCCCCAAAACCCATATCTTTGCAACATTTTATCCAATTTAGTCCAGCCCCCCCATACATGGGCAGCAGTCATGATCCCCCTTCCCAAGGTGTACAGGGGGAAACTGTCACACTTTCCAAGCGTCATGTATCAAGTGGAGGTGGTGCTGGTAGGAAACTCCCAGGATATAGTTATCACAAAACACATACCCTATGCTAATCTCTCGCTTTCATCTTTCAAGTAAATCCTTACCCACTAACAGCAACGTCCGGTGAAGCAGGATTTCGGTGGGCGGGGTAAAAGAATCCAGAACCGCCCAAAAGGGTAAACATGCCCCACAAATCTGCCTGAGGAATTAGGTCAGCCAGATGTAAATGCATTTTAGGCTGCCTGCCAATCATGCAGGCTGGCCAACTGAGGGCATACTAGGCAGACAGCACTCTGAGCCAAATGGCACACTTTCCTTTCTTTTTATTTTTCTTCTTCTCGATGCAAGAGAGAATTAATGGAACTTTTCATTTGGAAATCCTATTTCTAAGCAGAAGGTAGAGCTGCCAGTTGAATGGGACCGGGCGGTTCCAAATTGCATGGGGGTAGGGGTCAACAGGAGGGGAGGGAGCGGATCTAACTCACCCTCCCTCCATGTTTTCTCTTTACTACCTCCACCTTTGGAAACGTAATATAGAATGATGGTATAGGAGACAGCTCCCCTCCCTATGGATATTTAGAAGAGTGCTCAGGATGTGAAGACAGAGTGGGTCTTTGAGAGTTAATGCTTTAGGTCTTACGATGTGATCGATGTGTTTACTGTGTTATGTTAATGTATTTTATTGTAACGTCATCGAGGCTGTGGAGCTAATCGAAGGATCTGTGGTTATATGGTTAAGCTGATCTCAATAAATATCCAGGGTATAAACTCCCAGCTAAAAAGGGTTTGCTGTGCAACACATTACTGAGAGAAAAAGTCCAGGTGGGTTTTCACTGGATTAAGGAAAAGAGGCAGCTATGGAGATAATAGATTTCCTACGGTATATTTCGCTTCAATGGAAACAAAACAAAACACAGAATAGCTATAATTTATACTGGAGAAGTGAAATTTCAGTGGTTTTGTATTCAATTTTTGGAATAGTGTTCTTGATACTATTAAAGATTCGACGTTCTGGATTAAAAAAAAAACATCTTAATTGGCAGGAGAATACCACAAAATGCAATATCTTAATTACACATTTCTTTACGGCAGCTAGATATTGGAAACAAATATCTGTTCCATCTAAAGATCATTTAATAAACTAATTAATATTCCAGTTAGATATCAAATGAGAAGGACAGGAATACCATAAACCCATATGTAAATTGTAAGCAAATATCTATATATGGTAATTATAATTACTGGTACAAAATGTACACATAAACAAGGTTTACGTTTATGTGGGCTGCAAACACACACATACTGACAGACAGACGCACACACATACTCACTGACAGACAGACACACACACACACTCGCTGACAGACACACATACATACAGACACACTGACAGACACATACACACACACTCACTGACAGACAGACAAACTCACAAATACAGACACACACACACATACTCACTGACAGATACACACACATACTTGCTGACAGACAGACACACACACATACTTGCTGACAGACATACACTCACTGACAAACACACATACTCACTGACAGACAGACACACACTGACAGACACACACATACTTGCTGACAGACACAAATACTCACTGACACACACACACACACATACTAACACAGACACACACATACTCACTGACAGACACACACATACTCACTGACACAGACACACACATACTCACTGACACACACACACATATACGTCATATTCCGGTGCCCGGCTTCACTTCAGTCAGCGCGTGCGAGGGAGCAGTGAGGAGCTGGAACACTGAGCTCCCTCGCGGCCCTCATCCCCAGCCGGGTAAATGTTAGCAGAGTAGGCACCTGCAATATGGGGAAAGCAGGTACCTACTCTGCTTTAACAACAAGGCATGTACGGTCAAGGCATGTACAAAGACGGTCCTTGGGGCCCGCGAGTTTGACATGCTTGCTGTATAGCAATTAAAATAAGTTGATACTGTATGGATTGCTAAATAGATATCGTATAGCAATAAAGATAGGTTAATACTATATAGATAGATATACTGTATAGATAGACAGATAGACAGATCAATAGATAGATCGATAGATAGACAGACACACACATAGATACTGTATAGCTCAGGAGATAGACAGACACATACTGTATAGATAGGTAGATAGATAGACACACACATATACTGTATCGATATATAGATACTGTATAGATAGATAAATTGATAGATAAATAGATACTGTATATAAAGACAGATATGTTGATACTGTATAGATAGATAAATAGATACTGTATAAAAAGACAGATATGTTGATACTGTATAGATAGATAGACAGATAGATAGACAGACACATACTGTATAGATATAAATAGATAGATAAATAGATAGATAGACAGAGATAGACAGACACATACTGTATAGATATAGATAGATAGATAGATAGATAGATAGATAGATTGATACCGTATAGATAGATAGATAGATAGATAGATAGATAGATACTGTATATATAGATAGATAGATAGATAGATAGATTGATACCGTATAGATAGATAGATAGATACTGTATAGATAGATAGATAGATAGATAGATACACTTATACTGGATAGATAGATAGATAGATAGATAGATATATAGATAGATAGATAGATAGATAGATAGATAGATAATGTTTAATAAATGATGTGTGCTTGCTACTTACATGGAAGGAGTGTGTCGGTTCTTGTAACTTGGTGTGCCGGTTGCGTTTCACATTATCTATTAATTAATACTACTATCGGATTTCCCTACACATTCACCCAGTATAATGACAATCTGCTCTAAGATCACATAACGGAGGAATAGACATTTTCTTATTCCTCGGAGCCAGACAGATAAGGAAGCTGTAAGTCCGGCCTGAGAATGCACTCCACCTCGGTAGTCACAAGCTGGGTAAGTCCCATGGCATTGGTTTGGCTACGAAATAATGGACAATATTCTGGTTGTGACCTTCACATTTTTTTTTTCATTTTGATTGAGACAGGAGGCTCACATTATTCTCTAACTGTCTTTACTACTCAAATAGCAGCAACACAGAGAAGACATTGTTACAAACAAAAAGGTATAACACAGGAAAAACATGCTGAACAACATGTGTAATGAACGAGCAATCACAGACGAGCACAGTCTATATACAGTAACATATATAAGTGTTCGATTACTTTACAAAATTTCTCTGCCACGTGTTCTTGGAGGGGCCTGCTTGCCAGCCTTCTGCCAAAAGACTATAGGCCCTGTAAAAACCATGTTAAAAGACTTTGTTCGTGCAATGGCTCTATTCTGTTCGGGAACCGAACGGGCGCACGAACCAGAGACCACCCAGGAGCTTGTTAAGCCTAATTGACAGTTTGTAACACTTTTCACTGCAGTGTTCTAAGTGTTTGTCGGGTGGCCGCTGTTTGCATGAATGGCCACAAGGTGGCGGCCATGTTGTTCCCACGAACGCAGGCAGCGGTGTTTGGTCGTCGAGTTCATGGAACTATTTTCTGAGACTCCTGAACACCGCTGGACCTTTCGGATCTACACAACTTAGAAGGGCACTGTTCGGTGGAAACATTCCCACGAACAAGGTGAACAAGCTCCAAGGTAAGACTCTTGACTATGTTCGGTAGTTTGTTCGTTTTTTAAACTATCGAACTAGACCGACCGCAAGCCCTGATTCTCTGGAACTGTTCTGGGCAGGAGCCTCGTGTGCGGTCGGTCAAACTATGACTTCCATGGAAATCCTGAACCCCTGAACCGATCTAGGTGATTTTTGGATATGTTGGTCCCCCAGATATGGGCTATCAGGGGACTTTTGTGGGGTTTCCATGTTTTTTGGGGGTGCTTTTGGGGTGTTTTAAAATTGTAAGTTTTTCTGTGCCTGGAGATAATTGAGTTTAGTACAGTGGCGTACACATGACCCATGGGGCCCCGGTGCAAAAATTGATCTGTGCCCCCTTACCGGGCGGGTCGGTCAAACATGGTGGCGGGCACCTGGTCGCAGGGGTTGCAGGGCTCGCGACTGCGGTATGCACACACACTAAAGGACCACTACAGACACCCAGATCACATCAGCTCAATGAAGTGGTCTGGATGCCAGGTCCCTCTAGTTTTAACCCTGCAGCTGAAAACATAGCCGTTTCAGAGAAACGGCTATGTTTCACTGAGTTAATCCAGCCTCTGGTGGCTGTCTCATTGACAGCTGCTGGAGGAGCTTCCGCGATTCTCACTGAAAATCACAGTGAGAGAGACACTGAACGTCCATAGGAAAGCATTGAGTAATGCTTTCCTATGGAAGCGATTTAAATCGCGTGCCTCTTGCGGCGCATGTGTGCATTCGCTGAGTGGCGGACACTGGGGAGTCCGACGCTGGAGAAAGGTAAATGCTGAAGACACACACACACACTCTCACGAACAGACGCATACACACTAGCTAACAGACACACACATTTACTGACAGAGACACACTCAGCGACAGACATACATACACACTCACTTACAAACATACACTTTCACTGACAAACACACACTCACTAACAGACATCAAACACACTCAGTAACAGACACACACAGTAACACACTCACTAGCAGACACACACCCAATAACAGACACATTCACTGACACACACACTAACACACGCACTAACACAAACAAACACTGACACACTAACACACACACACATACACTAACACACACACACACACACACTAACACACACATACACACACATACACTAACACACACTAACACACACACACTCTACACACACACACACACTAACACACACTAACACACACACACTAACACACACACACACACACATACACTAACACACACACACACATAACACTAACACACACATACACTAACACACACTAACACACACATACACTAACACACACTACACTAACACACACTAACACACTCTAACATACACATTTTTTTTTTCAAATTTAATCCCCCCAGCCTACTTACCTTTTGGAGTGCTGGGGGGATTCCCTGGGGTCCAGTGGTGCTGCTGGGCTCCTGGGTGGCCGGTCACTGGGTGGGCGGGCTGTCTGGGCGGGCGGCGCGCGAGGGAGCACTTTCCCCTGTGTGCTTCCTCTATAGCTCCCTCGCGCGCCGCGTAGGGATGCCGGTGCCGGAATATGACGTCATCTTCCGGCTCCGGCATCAGTGCGGTGCGCGAGGGAGCTGAAGAGGAAGCAGTGAGTGCTCCCTCGCGTGCCCACCTGGCTGCCTGACCGGCCACCTGCCCGCTGGGGTCAGCAGGGCCAGCCTTGGGGGGCCCTGGGGTGGCCGGCTCCTGGGCCCCCCAGGGGAAGAGGCTGGCCCTGTGGCTACATACCGGGTCGCAGGGGCGGCCAGGCCCCCTGGTAGGCCGGGCCCGGTCGCAGCCGCGACCCCTGCGACCCTGGTATGTACGCCACTGGTTTAGTACAGTTCCTTACTCAATTATCTCCCAGGCACAGAGGAGGAGTTTGTGACATGTATAAATTCTGTGACTGTGCTTTCATTAAACAGACTACTTCCCAGCATTAAGCCTTGGCTCATGTGTGTGTGTAGGGGGGGATTGCTATACTGCTCTTTGTATTACTATACCTGCGATACTCTCTTGGAGGAGAGGACTTCCCACTGGGAGCAGGATCTAGGTGTTGGTCCAGGGTGGGAAGGGACGGCGAGACCCTAACCAAGCTGAGGCGGTGTCTGGTGGAGTGCTTACAGTACTCGGTGATACTGGGTGGATGTACCCAGTCGGGGTGCCAGGCGGTCCGCCACAGGTATTACGTGGATATTTGCCTCCCGATGGGTGGTTCCATATCCTGTTTTTACTTCGAATGCTTCAGCACATTCCTGGAGTGAGTGGTGCGGCAGGAGTCGGGGATTGAGTCGCTGCTAAACTATCTCAACAACTTTCTGTGTGTGGGCCCAGTGAATTCCCCGGCGTGTCAAATCTTGCTCAACACGGTGGAAAGGGTATTTGGCGCTCCAGGGTTCCCCTAACTCACGACAAGATGGTGCGGCTGGTGATGTGCCTTAGCTTCTTGGGCATTGAAATAGATTCGGTGGAAGGGCTGCGCCGGGATGTGGAAGATCCCGTTATGCCAGCTGCAGTCTCTTTTGGGGAAATTGAATTTCGCCTGTCGTATCATGCCCATTGGGCGGGTGTTCAGCAGACGCCTGGTGGTAGCGACCACTGGGGTGGCGAGGCCTCTGCATTTTATTTGGCTCACATGGCAGTTGCAGGATGACCTGGCAGTCTGGGATTCCTTCCTATAATGGGAGGTCCTATTAGCAAGCGCCCGAGGTGTCCAGTTCGGATCTTCACCTCTATACGGATTCCATCGGCTTTGGGGCAATCTTGGGGTCGTGTTGGTGCTGATACTTTGCTGGAGGGGTGGTGTGCCTCAGGCCTGACTAAAAATCTTAGAACACACAATACAACAGGAAGTCAGCGCTAATTAACAAACAATATGTGAATGGGCAGCAACCCAAACGAAGGAAACCCCTCAGATCCTTGAACAAATAGAGAAAAGCCATACAAAAAGATGGAGTAGGGCTGCGCCAGCAGAAGATAGAATAAAATAAAATAATCCAAAAATCTCACTAGAGCAGCAATAGATAGTCAGGGACACTTGATAAAATGTGAACGGGCAGACTCTTCCGTGGAGATAGGTGCGTCAGAATGTCTCAGGATGTCTGATTCGTTATACGGCAGAGAGAGAGACAGAGGCAACCAAGCAATAAGTTAAAAAAATAAATGCAAAAATACAGAAGGAGGTAGAGAACTCACATTTAAAAGAGCTATGGCCAGCTCTGGTGTGAAGGGTGTGCAGCGGTATAATCCCTGCTTATGGGATATATGAAGAAAGTGCGTCTATCAGCACCGTCTGGTCATCCCCAGCTCCAAACAGGAATAGTAGCGCCACATGGCGCCCCCTGCAGCCGCACACCCCTAAGGCCGGCCCTGCAGATTATGTGTTTTTTTTGTTTTCATTTTTGTTATTATTATTATTCTATTTTTGGCATTGTGATGTCACACGGGGCAGATCATATGGGTGGGGCATTGTGATGTCACACGGAGCAGATCATATGGGTGGGGCATTGTGATGTCACACAGGGCAGATCATATGGGTGGGGCATTGTGATGTCACACGGGGCAGATCATATGGGTGGGGCATTGTGATGTCACACGGGGCAGATCATATGGGTGGGGCATTGTGATGTCACACGGAGCAGATCATATGGGTGGGGCATTGTGATGTCACACAGGGCAGATCATATGGGTGGGGCATTGTGATGTCACACGGGGCAGATCATATGGGTGGGGCATTGTGATGTCACACGGGGCAGATCATATGGGTGGGGCATTGTGATGTCACACAGGGCAGATCATATGGGTGGGGCATTGTGATGTCACACGGGGCAGATCATATGGGTGGGGCATTGTGATGTCACAAGGGGCAGATCATATGGGTGGGGCATTGTGATGTCACACGGGGCAGATCATATTGGTGGGGTATTGTGATGTCACACGGGGGGCACATTGTTGTGTTACATGGGGGGAGTGGTGGCAAGACTCCTTACACCGGCCCTGTGTGGGTGAGATTTGACTAAAATGCGACAGGCAAAGGTTCCCTCTGTAATTAGGAGCTAAAGCTTAAGAACTCTATGAGAACAAACCAAAGGGCAACCAAAGGGCAAGCTATTATTTTCGACATTCTATCCTACATTACGTGTGGCGTGTGTCAGGATTACTGTTTGATCCAGCGCGTAGAACTGTACAGCACGGATGACAAATAAGTAACGTATTACCGGTCCTTAGAATGGCCGGATTTAACGTACAAAGAATAGTCAAAAATACTAGCCGAGGTCAGGGAACACAGAAAGGGACACAGCGATGAGGAAAGCCAGGAGTCAGGATACCAGAATATAGAGAAGTCAATAAACAAAGCCAAAGTCAAAAACCAGGTAGAAAACTATAAACAGGAACGCGCTCTCAGACAACCACAAGGGAAACCACGACAGGGCACTGAGCAGGCTGAGAACTGGGCCTAAATACCCCTCCTTTAGTTCTGATAGGCTGTAACCGGCCTTTGACCCCAAAGTCAGTTACCAGGTTTCATTTGCATAATTGCTGCTCAGCATTAACCCTTCTGTGGATTAGGTTGCTGCTCGGCACAACTTTTCCTGTGTGGACAGTAAATGTCATTAACCACATTTCTATAAGCGGATGAATACGTGACAGCGTGGAACTGAAGGTGTATGTTCAATGCTACCCCCGGGGTTGGCAGGACATTCCAGCTACGTCGAGGTGCCTACACAATGTGCATGTTTGCTGCATTCAGTAGAAGTGGGTGTTTCCTATCTCAAAAATGTACTTTGCTTTTACTACAAACTGAATGAGCAATGTTTGTCAATCAATTCCCCGCAGTAAATGAACTATTAGTAAAGAAATCCTTTGGAGACTCTGCCAGCCCCGGACGCACTGCGCAGAGTCTGCACTCATATTACAAATGGAATAAATAATTGTCCCCTCCCCGAGAGTTGGCCGCTATGGCACACTGAATGCCCATGGAGAAATAAAGGATCTCAGTGACAATTTAATAAGCCTATTCACACAGTGCACCATCCACCACACGCCTGTCAGTCAAAGAAATATCAATAAGATATAAAGAGACTAAAATACCAGACTTCCCAATAAGTCACATGAAAATGACAAATTGGTCTCCAATTAATCAGTCCTTATTGTAACGGCAGCCATGTTTTATACTCCATTAAAGGGGCATGACGTGACATTATGGGATCACATTCAGAGACACTGAAAGTGATTTATGGCTACTACCGCTGCATTACTAGGAGATTACATGTAATAGATGTAGTATTTAATTACTATATTAACACCTTAAGCACAATGCCTGTTTGATAAACCATGTCCACTACATTTTCTGTCACTAGAAAAGTTAAGTGTCCTGCTTTATATATCGATTTAAATCACCGGATAAAACAATGTGCTTTTTGTATCGATTTAAATCACCGGATAAAACAATGTGCTTTTTGTATCGATTTAAATCACCGGATTAAACAATGTGCGTTTTATATCGATTTAAATCATCGGATTAAACAATGTGCTTTATCTATCGATTTAAATCACCGGATTAAACAATGTGCTTTTTGTATCGATTTAAATCACCGGATTAAACAATGTGCTTTATCTATCTATTTAAATCACTGAATTAAACAAGGTGCTTTATATATCAATTTAAATTACCGGATTAGTGAATGTGCTTTATCTGTCGATTTAAATCACCGGATTAAACAATGTGCTTTATCTATCGATTTAAATCACCGGATTAAACAATGTGCTTTTTGTATCGATTTAAATCACCGGATTAAACAATGTGCTTTATCTATCTATTTAAATCACTGAATTAAACAAGGTGCTTTATATATCAATTTAAATTACCGGATTAGTGAATGTGCTTTATCTATCGATTTAAATCACCGGATTAAACAATGTGGTTTTTGTATCGATTTAAATCACCGGATTAAACAATGTGCTTTTTGTATCGATTTAAATCACTGAATTAAACAAGGTACTTTATATATCGATTTAAATCACCGGATTAGTGAATGTGTTTTATCTATCGATTTAAATCACCGGATTGAACAATATGCTTTTTGTATCGATTTAAATCACCGGATTGAACAATATGCTTTTTGTATCCATTTAAATCACAGGATAAGAGACTGTGGTTTACATATATCGATTAAATTGACGGGTTAGAGAATATGGTTTAAATAGCGATTTAAATCAATGGGATTGAGAATCTGCTTTATATATCGATTCGATTCTTGCACTAGAGAACATATTTTATATATAAATTAAAATGATGAATTATCTGTTTATTCTATTATCTGAAACATTGGATTTGTAAAGAAATGGCTGGAACGATCCATATATTGAATTTATATTTCTGGCTGAAGGTGAAACAAAAGCTCAATTATACAGAATAAAAATAAAATGTATGTATGTTATATACATCAACAGCTAATGTGAGGCTCTGTTAAATAAGGTAATAGATAATCAGGATAAATTATAAGATACCAGCTGCGGTATATAATGTCATAGATAAACAAGCTGTATTATAAGATAATAAACTGAGCCGTGTTATATAAGATATTAGTTACCAGCTGCGATATATAATGTCATAGATAAACAAGCTGTATTATAAGATAATAAACTGAGCCGTGTTATATAAGATATTAGATACCAGCTGCGATATATAATGTCATAGATAAACAAGCTGTATTGTAAGAGAATAAACTGAACCGTGTTATATAAGATATTAGATACCAGCTGCGGTATATAATGTCATAGATAAATAAGATGTATTATAAGAGAATAGACGGAGACGTGTTATATAAGATATTGGAAACCAGCTGCGCTATATAATGTCATAGATAAACAAGCTGTATTATAAGAGAATAAACTGAGCCGTGTTATATAAGATATTAGATAATAGCTGCGCTAAATAAAGTCATAGATAAACAAGCTGTATTATAAGATAATAAACTGAGCCATGTTATATAAGATATTAGATACCAGCTGCGATATATAATGTCATAGATAAACAAGCTGTATTATAAGAGAATAAACTGAACCGTGTTATATAAGATATTAGATACCAGCTGCGATATATAATGTCATAGATAAACAGGCTGTATTGTAAGAGAATAAACTGAACCGTATTATATAAGATATTAGATAATAGCTGCGATATATAATGTCATAGATAAACAAGCTGTATTATAAGAGAATAGACTGAACCGTGTTATATAAGATATTAGATACCAGCTGCGATATATAATGTCATAGATAAACAAGCTGTATTATAAGAGAATAAACTGAACCGTGTTATATAAGATATTAGATAATAGCTGCGATATATAATGTCATAGATAAACAAGCTGTATTATAAGAGAATAAACTGAACCGTGTTATATAAGATATTAGATACCAGCTGCGATATATAATGTCATAGATAAACAAGCTGTATTATAAGATAATAAACTGAACCGTGTTATATAAGATATTAGTTACCAGCTGCGATATATAATGTTATAGATAAACAAGATGTATTATAAGAGAATAAACCAGCTGATATAATGTCCAAGCTGTTATATAACGGAGCCGTGTTATATAAGATATTAGATAATAGCTGCGATATATAATGTCATAGATAAACAAGCTGTATTGTAAGAGAATAAACTGAACCGTGTTATATAAGATATTGGATAATAGCTGCGATATATAATGTCATAAATAAACAAGCTGTATTATAAGAGAGTAGACGGAGCTGTGTTATATAAGATATTAGATAATAGCTGCGATATATAAAGTCATAGATAAACAAGCTGTATTATAAGATAATAAACTGAACCGTGTTATATAAGATATTAGATACCAGCTGCGATATATAATGTCATAGATAAACAAGCTGTATTATAAGAGAATAAACTGAGCCGTGTTATATAAGATATTAGATAATAGCTGCGATATATAATGTCATAGATAAACAAGCTGTATTATAAGATAATAAACTGAGCCGTGTTATATTAGATATTAGATAATAGCTGCGATATATAATGTCATAGATAAACAAGCTGTATTATAAGAGAATAAACTGAACCGTGTTATATAAGATATTAGATACCAGCTGCGCTATATAATGTCATAGATAAACAAGCTTTATTATAAGATAATAAACTGAACCGTGTTATATAAGATATTAGATAATAGCTGCGGTATATAATGTCATAGATAAACAAGCTGTATTATAAGAGAATAAACTGAGCCGTGTTATATAAGAAATTAGATAATAGCTGCGATATATAATGTCATAGATAAACAAGCTGTATTATAAGATAATAGACGGAGCCGTGTTATATAAGATATTAGATACCACCTGTGCTATATAATGTCATAGATAAACAAGCTGTATTATAGAGAATAAAGCTGAACGTGTTATATAAAGTGTAGGTACCAGCTTTCGCATTTATATAATGTATGAATAAAACAGGCTGTATTGCAAAGAAGATAACCGAACACGTGTTATATAAAGATATTAGATAATAGCTGCGATATATAATATCATAGATAAACAAGCTGTATTATAAGAGAATAAACTGAACCGTGTTATATAAGATATTAGATACCAGCTGCGATATATAATGTCATAGATAAACAAGCTGTATTATAAGATAATAAACTGAACCGTGTTATATAAGATATTAGTTACCAGCTGCGATATATAATGTTATAGATAAACAAGATGTATTATAAGAGAATAAACTGAACCGTGTTATATAAGATATTAGATAATAGCTGCGATATATAAAGTCATAGATAAACAAGCTGTATTGTAAGAGAATAAACTGAACCGTGTTATATAAGATATTAGATAATAGCTGCGATATATAATGTCATAGATAAACAAGCTGTATTATAAGATAATAAACTGAACCGTGTTATATAAGATATTAGATACCAGCTGCGATATATAATGTCATAGATAAACAAGCTGTATTATAAGATAATAAACTGAACCGTGTTATATAAAATATTAGATAATAGCTGCGATATATAATGTCATAGAGAAACAAGCTGTATTGTAAGAGAATAAACTGAACCGTGTTATATAAGATATTAGATAATAGCTGCGATATATAATGTCATAGATAAACAAGCTGTATTATAAGAGAATAGACGGAGCCGTGTTATATAAGATATTAGAAACCAGCTTCGGTATATAATGTCATAGATAAACAAGCTGTATTACAAGAGAATAAACCGAACCGTGTTATATAAGATATTAGATAATAGCTGCGATATATAATGTCATAGATAAACAAGCTGTATTATAAGAGAATAAACTGAACCGTGTTATATAAGATATTAGATACCAGCTGCGCTATATAATGTCATAGATAAACAAGCTGTATTACAAGAGAATAAACCGAACCGTGTTATATAAGATATTAGATAATAGCTGCGATATATAATGTCATAGATAAACAAGCTGTATTATAAGAGAATAAACTGAACCGTGTTATATAAGATATTAGATACCAGCTGCGATATATAATGTCATAGATAAACAAGCTGTATTATAAGATAATAAACTGAACCGTGTTATATAAGATATTAGTTACCAGCTGCGATATATAATGTCATAGATAAACAAGCTGTATTGTAAGAGAATAAACTGAACCGTGTTATATAAGATATTAGATAATAGCTGCGATATATAATGTCATAGATAAACAAGCTGTATTATAAGATAATAAACTGAGCCGTGTTATATAAGATATTAGATACCAGCTGCGATATATAATGTCATAGATAAACAAGCTGTATTGTAAGAGAATAAACTGAACCGTGTTATATAAGATATTAGATACCAGCTGCGGTATATAATGTCATAGATAAATAAGATGTATTATAAGAGAATAGACGGAGACGTGTTATATAAGATATTGGAAACCAGCTGCGCTATATAATGTCATAGATAAACAAGCTGTATTATAAGAGAATAAACTGAGCCGTGTTATATAAGATATTAGATAATAGCTGCGCTAAATAAAGTCATAGATAAACAAGCTGTATTATAAGATAATAAACTGAGCCATGTTATATAAGATATTAGATACCAGCTGCGATATATAATGTCATAGATAAACAAGCTGTATTATAAGAGAATAAACTGAACCGTGTTATATAAGATATTAGATACCAGCTGCGCTATATAATGTCATAGATAAACAAGCTGTATGCAAGAGAATAAGCCGAACGTGTTATATAAGGTGTTAGATAATAATAGCTGCATTATATAATGTCATAGATAAACAAGCTGTATTATAGAGAATAAACTGAACCGTGTTATAAGATATTAGATACCAGCTGCGCTATATAATGTCATAGATAAACAAGCTGTATTACAAGAGAATAAGCGAACACGTGTTGCCAAGATATTAGATAATAAGCTGCGATATATAATGTCATAGATAAACAAGCTGTATTATAAAGAATAAGCGGAACGTGTTATAAGATATTAGATACCAGCTGCGATATATAATGTCATAGATAAACAAGCTGTATTATAAGATAATAAACTGAACCGTGTTATATAAGATATTAGATAATAGCTGCGATATATAATGTTATAGATAAACAAGCTGTATTATAAAAGAATAAACTGAACCGTGTTATATAAGATATTAGATAATAGCTGTGGTATATAATGTCATAGATAAACAAGCTGTATTATAAGAGAATAGACGGAGACGTGTTATATAAGATATTAGATAATAGCTGCGATATATAATGTCATAGATAAACAAGCTGTATTATAAGATAATAAACTGAACCGTGTTATATAAGATATTAGATACCAGCTGCGCTATATAATGTTATAGATAAACAAGATGTATTATAAGGGAAGAGACGGAGCCGTGTTATATAAGATATTAGAAACCAGCTGCGGTATATAATGTCATAGATAAACAAGCTGTATTACAAGAGAATAAACCGAACCGTGTTATATAAGATATTAGATAATAGCTGCGATATATAATGTCATAGATAAACAAGCTGTATTATAAGAGAATAAACTGAACCGTGTTATATAAGATATTAGATACCAGCTGCGATATATAATGTCATAGATAAACAAGCTGTATTGTAAGAGAATAAACTGAACTGTGTTATATAAGATATTAGATAATAGCTGCGATATATAATGTTATAGATAAACAAGCTGTATTATAACAGAATAAACATGAACCGTGTTATATAAGATATTAGATAATAGCTGCGATATATAATGTCATAGATAAACAAGCTGTATTATAAGAGAATAGACGGAGCCGTGTTATATAAGATATTAGATAATAGCTGCGGTATATAATGTCATAGATAAACAAGCTGTATTATAAGATAATAAACTGAACCGTGTTATATAAGATATTAGATACCAGCTGCGATATATAATGTCATAGATAAACAAGCTGTATTATAAGATAATAAACTGAACCGTGTTATATAAAATATTAGATAATAGCTGCGATATATAATGTCATAGATAAACAAGCTGTATTGTAAGAGAATAAACTGAACCGTGTTATATAAGATATTAGATACCAGCTGCGATATATAATGCCATAGATAAACAAGCTGTATTACAAGAGAATAAACCGAACCGTGTTATATAAGATATTAGATAATAGCTGCGATATATAATGTCATAGATAAACAAGCTGTATTATAAGAGAATAGACGGAGCCGTGTTATATAAGATATTAGAAACCAGCTGCGGTATATAATGTCAAAGATAAACAAGCTGTATAACAAGAGAATAAACCGAACCGTGTTATATAAGATATTAGATAATAGCTGCGATATATAATGTCATAGATAAACAAGCTGTATTATAAGAGAATAAACTGAACCGTGTTATATAAGATATTAGATACCAGCTGCGATATATAATGTCATAGATAAACAAGCTGTATTGAAAGAGAATAAACTGAACCGTATTATATAAGATATTAGATAATAGCTGCGATATATTATGTCATAGATAAACAAGCTGTATTATAAGAGAATAGACGGAGACGTGTTATATAAGATATTATATAATAGCTGTGGTATATAATGTCATAGATAAACAAGCTGTATTATAAGATAATAAACTGAACCGTGTTATATAAAATATTAGATAATAGCTGCGATATATAATGTCATAGATAAACAAGCTGTATTACAAGAGAATAAACCGAACCGTGTTATATAAGATATTAGATAATAGCTGCGATATATAATGTCATAGATAAACAAGCTGTATTATAAGAGAATAAACTGAACCGTGTTATATAAGATATTAGATACCAGCTGCGATATATAATGTCATAGATAAACAAGCTGTATTGTAAGAGAATAAACTGAACCGTATTATATAAGATATTAGATAATAGCTGCGATATATAATGTCATAGATAAACAAGCTGTATTATAAGAGAATAGACGGAGACGTGTTATATAAGATATAATATAATAGCTGTGGTATATAATGTCATAGATAAACAAGCTGTATTATAATATAATAAACTGAACTGTGTTATATAAGGTATTAGATAATAGCTGCGGTATATAATGTCATAGATAAACAAGCTGTATTGTAAGAGAATAAACTGAACCATGCTATATAAGATATTAGATACCAGCTGCGATATATAATGCCATAGATAAACAAGCTGTATTACAAGAGAATAAACCGAACCGTGTTATATAAGATATTAGATACCAGCTGCGATATATAATGTCATAGATAAACAAGCTGTATTATAAGATAATAAACTGAACTGTGTTATATAAGGTATTAGATAATAGCTGTGGTATATAATGTCATAGATAAACAAGCTGTATTTTAAGAGAATAGACGGAGCCGTGTTATATAAGATATTAGATAATAGCTGCGATATATAATGCCATAGATAAGCAAGCTGTATTATAAGATAATAGACGGAGCAGTGTTATATAAGATATTAGAAACCAGCTGCGGTATATAATGTCATAGATAAACAAGCTGTATTATAAGATAATAAACTGAACCGTGTTATATAAGATATTAGATACCAGCTGCGATATATAATGTCATAGATAAACAAGCTGTATTATAAGATAATAAACTGAACCGTGTTATATAAGATATTAGATAATAGCTGCGCTATATAATGTCATAGATAAACAAGCTGTATTGTAAGAGAATAAACTGAACCGTGTTATATAAGATATTAGATAATAGCTGCGGTATATAATGTCATAGATAAACAAGCTGTATTATAAGATAATAAACTGAACCGTGTTATATAAGATATTAGATACCAGCTGCGATATATAATATCATAGATAAACAACTGTATTATAAGATATAAACTGAACGTATTTATATAAAATATTGAATAATAGCTGCGATATATAATGTCATAGATAAACAAGCTGTATTGTAAAGAGAATAAACTGAACGCAGTATTTATATAAGATATTAGATAATAGCTGCGATATATAATATCATAGATAAACAAGCTGTATATTATAAGAGAATAGGCAGACGTGTTATATAAGATATTAGAAACCAGCTGCGGTATATAATGTCATAGATAAACAAGCTGTATTACAAGAGAATAAACCGAACCGTGTTATATAAGATATTAGATAATAGCTGCGATATATAATGTCATAGATAAACAAGCTGTATTATAAGAGAATAAACTGAACCGTGTTATATAAGATATTAGATACCAGCTGCGATATATAATGTCATAGATAAACAAGCTGTATTGTAAGAGAATAAACTGAACCGTATTATATAAGATATTAGATAATAGCTGCGATATATAATGTCATAGATAAACAAGCTGTATTATAAGAGAATAGACGGAGACGTGTTATATAAGATATTAGATACCAGCTGCGATATATAATGTCATAGATAAACAAGCTGTATTGTAAGAGAATAAACTGAACTGTATTATATAAGATATTAGATAATAGCTGCGGTATATAATGTCATAGATAATAAACTGAACCGTGTTATATAAGATATTAGATACCAGCTGCGATATATAATGTCATAGATAAACAAGCTGTATTATAAGATAATAAACTGAACCGTGTTATATAAAATATTAGATAATAGCTGCGATATATAATGTCATAGAGAAACAAGCTGTATTGTAAGAGAATAAACTGAACCGTGTTATATAAGATATTAGATAATAGCTGCGATATATAATGTCATAGATAAACAAGCTGTATTATAAGAGAATAGACGGAGCCGTGTTATATAAGATATTAGAAACCAGCTTCGGTATATAATGTCATAGATAAACAAGCTGTATTACAAGAGAATAAACCGAACCGTGTTATATAAGATATTAGATAATAGCTGCGATATATAATGTCATAGATAAACAAGCTGTATTATAAGAGAATAAACTGAACCGTGTTATATAAGATATTAGATACCAGCTGCGATATATAATGTCATAGATAAACAAGCTGTATTGTAAGAGAATAAACTGAACCATATTATATAAGATATTAGATAATAGCTGCGATATATAATGTCATAGATAAACAAGCTGTATTATAAGAGAATAGACGGAGACGTGTTATATAAGATATAATATAATAGCTGTGGTATATAATGTCATAGATAAACAAGCTGTATTATAAGATAATAAACTGAACTGTGTTATATAAGGTATTAGATAATAGCTGCGGTATATAATGTCATAGATAAACAAGCTGTATTGTAAGAGAATAAACTGAACCGTGCTATATAAGATATTAGATACCAGCTGCGATATATAATGCCATAGATAAACAAGCTGTATTACAAGAGAATAAACCGAACCGTGTTATATAAGATATTAGAAACCAGCTGCGGTATATAATGTCATAGATAAACAAGCTGTATTATAAGATAATAAACTGAACCGTGTTATATAAGATATTAGATACCAGCTGCGATATATAATGTCATAGATAAACAAGCTGTATTATAAGATAATAAACTGAACCGTGTTATATAAGATATTAGATAATAGCTGCGCTATATAATGTCATAGATAAACAAGCTGTATTGTAAGAGAATAAACTGAACCGTGTTATATAAGATATTAGATAATAGCTGCGATATATAATGTCATAGATAAACAAGCTGTATTATAAGAGAATAGACGGAGACGTGTTATAAGATATTATATAATAGCTGTGGTATATAATGTCATAGATAAACAAGCTGTATTATAAGATAATAAACTGAACCGTGTTATATAAGGTATTAGATAATAGCTGTGGTATATAATGTCATAGATAAACAAGCTGTATTATAAGAGAATAGACGGAGCCGTGTTATATAAGATATTAGATAATAGCTGCGATATATAATGCCATAGATAAGCAAGCTGTATTATAAGATAATAGACGGAGCAGTGTTATATAAGATATTAGAAACCAGCTGCGGTATATAATGTCATAGATAAACAAGCTGTATTATAAGATAATAAACTGAACCGTGTTATATAAGATATTAGATACCAGCTGCGATATATAATGTCATAGATAAACAAGCTGTATTATAAGATAATAAACTGAACCGTGTTATATAAGATATTAGAAACCAGCTGCGGTATATAATGTCATAGATAAACAAGCTGTATTATAAGAGAATAAACTGAACCGTGTTATATAAGATATTAGATAATAGCTGCGATATATAATGTCATAGATAAACAAACTGTATTATAAGAGAATAAACTGAACCATGTTATATAATATATTAGATACCAGCTGCGCTATATAATGTTATAGATAAACAAGATGTATTATAAGAGAAGAGACGAAGTTGTGTAATAAAAGATTTAAGATACCAGCTGCGCTATATAATGTCATTGATAAACAAGCTGTATTATAAGAGAATAAACTGAGCCGTGTTATATAAGATATTAGATAATAGCTGCGATATATAATGTCATAGATAAACAAGCTGTATTATAAGATAATAAACTGAACCGTGTTATATAAAATATTAGATAATAGCTGCGATATATAATGTCATAGATAAACAAGCTGTATTGTAAGAGAATAAACTAAACCGTGTTATATAAGATATTAGATAATAGCTGTGATATATAATGTCATAGATAAACAAGCTGTATTATAAGATAATAAACTGAACCGTGTTATATAAAATATTAGATAATAGCTGCGATATATAATGTCATAGATAAACAAGCTGTACTATAAGATAATAAACTGAACCGTGTTATATAAGATATTAGATAATAGCTGCGATATATAATGTCATAAATAAACAAGCTCTATTATAAGGGAATAGACAGAGACGTGTTATGTAAGATATTAGATAATAGCAGCGATATATAATGTCATAGATAAACAAGCTGTATTATAAGAGAATAGACTCAGACGTGTTATATAAGATATTAGATAATAGCTGCAATATATAAAGTCATAGATAAACAAGCTGTATTATAAGATAATAAACTGAACCGTGTTATATAAGATATTAGATACCAGCTTAAATTAGAGGGACAAAGGTTTAAAAATAATATCAGTAAGTATTACTTTACTGAGAGGGTAGTGGATGCATGGAATAGCCTTCCAGCTGAAGTGGTAGAGGTTAACACAGTAAAGGAGTTTAAGCATGCGTGGGATAGGCATAAGGCTATCCTAAATATAAGATAAGACTAGGGACTAATGAAAGTATTTAGAAAATTGGGCAGACTAGATGGGCCGAATGGTTCTTATCTGCCGTCACATTCTATGTTTCTATGTTTCTATATAAGATTTAAGATACCAGCTGCGCTATATAATGTCATTGATAAACAAGCTGTATTATAAGAGAATAGACGGAGCCGTGTTATATAAGATATTAGATAATAGCTGCGATATATAATGTCATAGATAAACAAGCTGTATTGTAAGAGAATAAACTGAACCGTGTTATATAAGATATTGGATAATAGCTGCGATATATAATGTCATAAATAAACAAGCTGTATTATAAGAGAGTAGACGGAGCTGTGTTATATAAGATATTAGATAATAGCTGCGATATATAAAGTCATAGATAAACAAGCTGTATTATAAGATAATAAACTGAACCGTGTTATATAAGATATTAGATACCAGCTGCGATATATAATGTCATAGATAAACAAGCTGTATTATAAGAGAATAAACTGAACCGTGTTATATAAGATATTAGATAATAGCTGCGATATATAATGTCATAGATAAACAAGCTGTATTATAAGATAATAAACTGAACCGTGTTATATAATATATTAGATACCAGCTGCGCTATATAATGTTATAGATAAACAAGATGTATTATAAGAGAAGAGACGAAGTTGTGTAATATAAGATTTAAGATACCAGCTGCGCTATATAATGTCATTGATAAACAAGCTGTATTATAAGAGAATAAACTGAGCCGTGTTATATAAGATATTAGATAATAGCTGCGATATATAATGTCATAGATAAACAAGCTGTATTGTAAGAGAATAAACTGAACCGTGTTATATAAGATATTAGATAATAGCTGCGATATATAATGTCATAGATAAACAAGCTGTATTATAAGATAATAAACTGAACCGTGTTATATAAAATATTAGATAATAGCTGCGATATATAATGTCATAGATAAACAAGCTGTATTATAAGATAATAAACTGAACCGTGTTATATAAGATATTAGATAATAGCTGCGATATATAATGTCATAGATAAACAAGCTGTATTATAAGAGAATAGACAGAGACGTGTTATGTAAGATATTAGATAATAGCAGCGATATATAATGTCATAGATAAACAAGCTGTATTATAAGAGAGTAGACGGAGCTGTGTTATATAAGATATTAGATAATAGCTGCGATATATAAAGTCATAGATAAACAAGCTGTATTATAAGATAATAAACTGAACCGTGTTATATAAGATATTAGATACCAGCTGCGATATATAATGTCATAGATAAACAAGCTGTATTATAAGAGAATAAACTGATATATAAGATATTAGATAATAGCTGCGATATATAATGTCATAGATAAACAAGCTGTATTATAAGATAATAAACTGAACCGTGTTATATAATATATTAGATACCAGCTGCGCTATATAATGTTATAGATAAACAAGATGTATTATAAGAGAAGAGACGAAGTTGTGTAATATAAGATTTAAGATCCCAGCTGCGCTATATAATGTCATTGATAAACAAGCTGTATTATAAGAGAATAGACGGAGCCGTGTTATATAAGATATTAGATAATAGCTGCGATATATAATGTCATAGATAAACAAGCTGTATTGTAAGAGAATAAACTGAACCGTGTTATATAAGATATTGGATAATAGCTGCGATATATAATGTCATAGATAAACAAGCTGTATTATAAGATAAACTGAACTGTGTTATATAAAATATTAGATAATAGCTGCGATATATAATGTCATAGATAAACAAGCTGTATTATAAGAGAATAAACTGAAACGTGTTATATAAGATATTAGATACCAGCTGCGATATATAATGTCATAGATAAACAAGCTGTATTGTAAGAGAATAAACTGAGCCGTGTTATATTAGATATTAGATAATAGCTGCGATATATAATGTCATAGATAAACAAGCTGTATTATAAGAGAATAGACGGAGCCGTGTTATATAAGATATTAGATACCAGCTGCGATATATAATGTCATAGATAAACAAGCTGTATTATAAGATAATAAACTGAACCGTGTTATATAATATATTAGATACCAGCTGCGATATATAATGTCATAGATAAACAAGCTGTATTATAAGATAATAAACTGAGCCGTGTTATATAAGATATTAGATAATAGCTGCGCTATATAATGTTATAGATAAACAAGCTGTATTATAAGATAATAAACTGAACCGTGTTATATAAGATATTAGATACCACCTGCGCTATATAATGTCATAGATAAACAAGCTGTATTATAAGAGAATAAACTGAGCCGTGTTATATAAGATATTAGATAATAGCTGCGATATATAATGTCATAGATAAACAAGCTGTATTATAAGATAATAAACTGAGCCGTGTTATATTAGATATTACATAATAGCTGCGATATATAATGTCATAGATAAACAAGCTGTATTATAAGAGAATAAACTGAACCGTGTTATATAAGATATTAGATACCAGCTGCGCTATATAATGTCATAGATAAACAAGCTTTATTATAAGATAATAAACTGAACCGTGTTATATAAGATATTAGATAATAGCTGCGGTATATAATGTCATAGATAAACAAGCTGTATTATAAGAGAATAAACTGAGCCGTGTTATATAAGAAATTAGATAATAGCTGCGATATATAATGTCATAGATAAACAAGCTGTATTATAAGATAATAGACGGAGCCGTGTTATATAAGATATTAGATACCACCTGTGCTATATAATGTCATAGATAAACAAGCTGTATTGTAAGAGAATAAACTGAGCCGTGTTATATAATATATTAGATACCAGCTGCGCTATATAATGTCATAGATAAACAAGCTGTATTATAAGAGAATAGACGGAGCCGTGTTATATAAGATATTAGATACCAGCTGCGGTATATAATGTCATAGATAAACAAGCTGTATTATAAGAGAATAGACAGAGACGTGTTATATAAGATATTAGATACCAGCTGCGGTATATAATGTTATAGATAAACACGATGTATTATAAGAGAATAGACAGAACCGTGTTATATAAGATATTAGATACCAGCTGCGATATATAATGTTATAGATAAACAAGCTGTATTGTAAGAGAATAAACTGAGCCATGTTATATAAGATATTAGATACCAGCTGCGCTATATAATGTCATAGATAAACAAGCTGTATTATAAGAGAATAGACGGAGCCGTGTTATATAAGATATTAGATACCAGCTGCGGTATATAATGTTATAGATAAACAAGCTGTATTATAAGAGAATAGACGGAGCCGTGTTATATAAGATATTAGATACCAGCTGCGGTATATAATGTTATAGATAAACAAGCTGTATTATAAGAGAATAGACGGAGCCGTGTTATATAAGATATTAGATACCAGCTGCGATATATAATGTTATAGATAAACAAGCTGTATTATAAGAGAATAGACGGAGCCGTGTTATATAAGATATTAGATACCAGCTGCGGTATATAATGTTATAGATAAACAAGATGTATTATAAGAGAATAGACAGAACCGTGTTATATAAGATATTAGATACCAGCTGCGCTATATAATGTCATAGATAAACAAGCTGTATTATAAGAGAATAGACGGAGCCGTGTTATATAAGATATTATATAATAGCTGTGGTATATAATGTCATAGATAAACAAGCTGTATTATAAGAGAATAGACGGAGCCGTGTTATGTAAGATATTAGTTACCAGCTGCGGTAAATAATGTTATAGATAAACACGATGTATTATAAGAGAATAGACAGAACCGTGTTATATAAGATATTAGATACCAGCTGCGATATATAATGTTATAGATAAACAAGCTGTATTGTAAGAGAATAAACTGAGCCGTGTTATATAAGATATTAGATACCAGCTGCGCTATATAATGTCATAGATAAACAAGCTGTATTATAAGAGAATAGACGGAGCCGTGTTATATAAGATATTATATAATAGCTGTGGTATATAATGTCATAGATAAACAAGCTGTATTATAAGAGAATAGACGGAGCCGTGTTATGTAAGATATTAGTTACCAGCTGCGGTAAATAATGTTATAGATAAACACGATGTATTATAAGAGAATAGACAGAACCGTGTTATATAAGATATTAGATACCAGCTGCGATATATAATGTTATAGATAAACAAGCTGTATTGTAAGAGAATAAACTGAGCCATGTTATATAAGATATTAGATACCAGCTGCGCTATATAATGTCATAGATAAACAAGCTGTATTATAAGAGAATAGACGGAGCCGTGTTATATAAGATATTAGATACCAGCTGCGATATATAATGTTATAGATAAACAAGCTGTATTATAAGAGAATAGACGGAGCCGTGTTATATAAGATATTAGATACCAGCTGCGGTATATAATGTTATAGATAAACAAGCTGTATTATAAGAGAATAGACGGAGCCGTGTTATATAAGATATTAGATACCAGCTGCGATATATAATGTTATAGATAAACAAGCTGTATTATAAGAGAATAGACAGAACCGTGTTATATAAGATATTAGATACCAGCTGCGCTATATAATGTCATAGATAAACAAGCTGTATTATAAGAGAATAGACGGAGCCGTGTTATATAAGATATTAGATACCAGCTGCGATATATAATGTTATAGATAAACAAGCTGTATTATAAGAGAATAGACGGAGCCGTGTTATATAAGATATTAGATACCAGCTGCGGTATATAATGTTATAGATAAACAAGCTGTATTATAAGAGAATAGACGGAGCCGTGTTATATAAGATATTAGATACCAGCTGCGGTATATAATGTTATAGATAAACAAGATGTATTATAAGAGAATAGACAGAACCGTGTTATATAAGATATTAGATACCAGCTGCGCTATATAATGTCATAGATAAACAAGCTGTATTATAAGAGAATAGACGGAGCCGTGTTATATAAGATATTATATAATAGCTGTGGTATATAATGTCATAGATAAACAAGCTGTATTATAAGAGAATAGACGGAGCCGTGTTATGTAAGATATTAGTTACCAGCTGCGGTATATAATGTCATAGATAAACAAGCTGTATTATAAGAGAATAGACGGAGCCGTGTTATACAGGTTATTGACTACAGTTTGAATCACAGTCTCCAGTCCATGGTATATTGGAAGAATTGTGCATTATGCAAAGCCTGGACTCTATATGGGCGTGTGTCCCATCGTGCTGTAACTAATACACGTTATAACTTTAATTAAATAACTCTGGCTTTTTAGATATTACAATTGTTACCTACTCGAGTGATTTCATATTACATTTCTGCATCAGTGACCCTTCCATTGTGAATTAATTGCATTTGCCTTGATAGATGATTAAATAACAAACTATCCTCATCATATGAGGAAGGAATCACCACAGATCTGAAGAAAAATACATTTATTTTTACATCACAAGTAAAAGCAGCTCATTAATTAATTGGAGCTTGGCTGGTTTCTGACTGGGCGCGGATGGAAATGCAAAATATTTCTGTTTTGGCTTTTTCGTTTAATATTTTTACTTTGTCCATGTGACACCTAAATTGTACTTAATTCAGTGGCTCGCAAGAATGACATCTATATGTGTGACAATAGCAGAGAGAAAGCACATTTTAATCTGATGTTCGGCTACGCCGTCAATGCAGAGATTGGCGCAGATAGTCATTGGGGGATCCAGTACATTAGTGAAGAATTTGACTGTGACTGAGAATGAACATTAAAATCTGCTACTGGGAGAGAATTAAATCCTCTAAATCAAGTCTACATTTAATGTACAATTCGTGCTAAGAAATGGCTGTGATCCCTGGCTCCCTAAAGCGGATGAAACCTTGTCGAGTTATCAGCTCTAAAAATGTCAAAACTCTCTGGAAATATCTCATGTTTTGTACTTTACCACCTACTTTGTAACCGCAACTGGATCCCTTATTTACCACTATAACAGCTTAAGGGAACACTATAGCCACCAGAACAACTACACCTTAATGTGTAATATGCAGCTTAATGTGTAATATAGAGCTTAATGTGTAATATACAGCGTAATGTGTAATATAGAGCTTAATGTGTAATATACAGCGTAATGTGTAATATAGAGCTTAATGTGTAATATACAGCGTAATGTGTAATATGCAGCTTAATGTGTAATATACA
>OW240918.1:904139-968171 GCA_933207985.1 Pelobates cultripes
CCCCTCCTATTAGCTTCTCCTCACCTCCCCTGCCCTGTAGCGTGGCCGAGCTCCTATCCGGTCCGCGACCTGGCGGAGTGACAGGAAGTGCACACTCAGTGTGCACTTCCTGTCAGTCCGGCCGGGTCACGGACCAGAAAGGAGCTCGGCCACGCTACAGGGCAGGGGAGGTGAGGCAGTGCGGCAGCCGTCTGAGCGCTCTCTATAGAGCGCTCAGACGACACTGGGAGAGGGCTTCCAGGGGTTTCAGCTGTCCCTCCGTGCACCAGTCCCCTAAGTATGGTTTGTCCGGGCTACCTATGCCTGTGATGTCTCTCGGCGCCAGCCCTCCCGCAATCTCGGGGTTGTAAATCACCGGGAGTAGCGGGGATGGACTAGTCGTTAGGCCCAACCTGTAGCGGATAGTAGCCCACACTTGCAGAGTTGCCCCTATGAGCGGGTGCCTCCGGATGTCCCTCGTCTGTATGGGCCGCAGTAGCCACGTGACCCAAGGTATGCGCTCTCTGACTTGTGCGCGTTCTAGGTGGACCCATTGCTTATCGGTGTCGGGTACATGCCAGTCCACTACCCTGAGGAGGTGTGTCGCGTGATAGTAGGTTTGGAGCGAAGGGAGTGCCACTCCGCCTTGGCATTTTGGGTGAATCAGCTGGGCGTGTCGGAGTCTAGCTGCACCCGCTGCCCACACAAATTGTCTGATGGCCGTGGTCAGGGAGCCGAAGAAGGCCCTGGGGAGGGTGATGGGAATGGTCTGAAACAGATACAGGAGCCGCGGCAGGAGGTTCATTTTAACCGCGTTTATTCTCCCAAACCAGGACACACAAGTTGCGCCCCATCTCTTCATGTCCGTCCCAAGTGTCGCCAAGAGGGGCAGGAAGTTGTCGGGGAACAATCTGGTCAAGTCCGTCGTCAGCCAGATGCCAAGGTATTTAATGTGCTGTGGGCACCATCTGAAGGGGAAATTCGCCCTCAGTTGGGACGTCAGGTCTGGGGGTAGACAAAGCGGCATCGCCTCGGACTTGTCCGTGTTCAGTTTGAAGTTGGAGAGCGCCCCATAGACCCGGAAGGCCCGAAGTAGATTTGGCAGTGTCACCAACGGGTTTGCAATAAAAAAAGCAGGTCATCTGTGTATGCAGCTACCCTATGCTCAACGCCTCCCACAGTGAACCCCGTGATACCCCCGTCCCGTCTGACCGCCGCCAGAAGTGGTATCAGTATTGTATTAATGATGATAGAGTGTACTTTAATCTATACACAGTTTGCAATAGTGTTAACTGTTGTGCAATGTCAAGGTACCTATCTGAAATATAAAAAAAAATGATGTGGCCTACTTCACTCCTGGAAGAAGCGCTTTGCTTCTACCCCGACGGCGCGGGCAGCCAGTGCCATGCCTAAACGGAGGCACCACTGTAAAACCTTGTTATTATTAATGTCACTTTCTTTCCTGGCCAGGTGAGCGGCCGAAATCTCTCACACACTACAGAACAGCGTGTCCCCAAAATAGGAGTCATGCCACACTAATAACACAACTCAGGGACTACAGGAGACTACCACAAGGGGTAGGACACCCGGCTTGACACAGCTGGGAAGGGTGAGCCCCTCACTTTTCCAGATTTATTTCCAAGAGTCAAAACTATATGCTTACTATCTATACAACCCCCCATTAAGATATGTGCTTTCAATGTTCGAGGCTTGAATGCACCAGTTAAGAGACATCTACTGTACCGGGAACTAAAAACACTATCAGCAGACGTACTTTGCCTCCAAGAGACACACTATAGGACAGATGACGCAATATCCACAACAGTTTAACGCCACGATGTCTACAAAGAGTAAATGGACTTCCATTATGGTTAGCAGCAAGGTGGCATTTACGCTCCAAACGCGAGTGATAGACGACTTGGAACGCTATGTCATACTAGTATGCCTTATTAACAACATACAGTACACAATAGCTAATATATATGCCCCCAATGTGAAGTGATGTAACTTTATACATAAGATATTCAGCAAATTATCCACAGTACATCAGGGCATAACGATACTCTGCAGAGATTTTAATCAAACACTGAACCCAAAACTAGACATGACCTTATCACCGCTTAGCAAGAGCTATAGAGTACTAAAAAGAGGCTGTTAGCAATTGCAGAAACTTTTACACGTACAACACTACTATGATGCATGGCGCATCACACATGCGCAGGAACACTCCTACACTCACTACTCCCAAGTGCACAACTCCTACTCCCTCATAGACGGATTCTACATACATGGCTCAGTACTTTCCAAAATTGCTGATTGTGAGGTTGGGGATATCACGTGGTATGATATCACTTTAGAACTAAAGGATCAATATCATTTCTAACACAGGAGCCCGTGGAGGCTAACTGAGACCTTACTGGGAGATGACACCTTTGTGCAAGACCTCCGCATTAAACTAACACATTATTTCATGGAAAACACAACACCCAATATGTCCCCGGGAGTAGTGCGGGCGGCACACAAAACCGTAATTAGGGGAGAATTCATAAGGCGGGCATCATCCTACGAAAGAAGGCCCGTGAATCTCTCCACAATTGGCAAACTGAGCTTCAGGCTCTGAACCTACAAAATCAGATCTCCCCATCCCAGGAACTTAAGAGCAAAATCTCCAGGCTCACTCAGCTCATACACCGCCAAGAAGCATCGGGACACAACCTGAAGCTGCTAAAAATTAAGAACTACACACAAGGCAATAAAGCGGGTAAATTGTTGGCGTTGCACCTTAAAACTAGACAAGCCACTCAGAAATTGGCTTTTCTGAACTCGAAATCAGGGACGTATGGATGCAACTAATACTATAAGTTGAATGTGGCCAAGACACAGGCCTTGGGAATAGGGATCCCGGATACTCGACTGCACACTCTTAAAGCTAATTTTACCCTTGACTGGAGAACTGATTATGTCTCCTTTCTTGGCCTCCATATCACAAAACATCCGGATAACATGTTCAAAGCCAATTATGAACCACTGTACAAAGAACTAGTAGCTATATTACAAACATGGGAGGGGAAATACCTCTCATGGATAGGCAGAATAGCAGCTGTTAAAATGCTACTACTATCCAAACTCCACTATCTATTCCACACCCTACAAATTGCTATCCCACAGACATATATTACAAAAATACAAAATGTAATCACCCAATTTACTTGGGACCACAAAAGTAGCCTCTAAATTCCTATGCCCAGCAGTGGAAGAGGGAGGGCTAGGCCTACCCAATATTAAAGCATATTACACAGCATCTATACTTTCCTCAGCAGTGGTGGCCCACACACAGACACAGCAACCACAGTGGATGGACATAGAAGCCCACTGGGCCAGGGTCCACAAATTGCACCATCTTCTTTGGGTACCAGTGAAAATAAGGCCAGCAGCTCCTTATATGCTTCCCCTCACAAATATAATGATACGAACATGGGACGCCAAGAGAGGCAGTTTTTGCACGAGCCCAAATTGGTTCAAATCTACACCCATAGCGAGCATTCCTATTTCAAATCCCACCTTTGACTACAGACTATGGACGGACAGGGGATGTACGCACTTTTACCACATACTCCAGGGCACCAATATTCCACAGTTCCCAGAGCTCCAACTCAAATTTGACTTACCGACCAGAGCTTTGTTCTCGTACCTGCAGCTCAAGTCGCTACTTGGTGACTGGAGCAGATCCGGGGTTGACCCCTCTCACAGTATTTGAGACGCTATATCACAAAACATCCGGATAACATGTTCAAAGCCAATTATGAACCACTGTACAAAGAACTAGTAGCTATATTACAAACATGGGAGGGGAAATACCTCTCATGGATAGGCAGAATAGCAGCTGTTAAAATGCTACTACTATCCAAACTCCACTATCTATTCCACACCCTACAAATTGCTATCCCACAGACATATATTACAAAAATACAAAATGTAATCACCCAATTTACTTGGGACCACAAAAGTAGCCTCTAAATTCCTATGCCCAGCAGTGGAAGAGGGAGGGCTAGGCCTACCCAATATTAAAGCATATTACACAGCATCTATACTTTCCTCAGCAGTGGTGGCCCACACACAGACACAGCAACCACAGTGGATGGACATAGAAGCCCACTGGGCCAGGGTCCACAAATTGCACCATCTTCTTTGGGTACCAGTGAAAATAAGGCCAGCAGCTCCTTATATGCTTCCCCTCACAAATATAATGATACGAACATGGGACGCCAAGAGAGGCAGTTTTTGCACGAGCCCAAATTGGTTCAAATCTACACCCATAGCGAGCATTCCTATTTCAAATCCCACCTTTGACTACAGACTATGGACGGACAGGGGATGTACGCACTTTTACCACATACTCCAGGGCACCAATATTCCACAGTTCCCAGAGCTCCAACTCAAATTTGACTTACCGACCAGAGCTTTGTTCTCGTACCTGCAGCTCAAGTCGCTACTTGGTGACTGGAGCAGATCCGGGGTTGACCCCTCTCACAGTATTTGAGACGCTATGCCTGCTACCGATTACGCCCAAGAGACTTATTTCCACAATGTACAAACTCCTAAACCGCCCTGAAGCCGGAGACGAGGGTAAATACAAAAATTTATGGCATACTGACCGACAACTACACTTTGACCAGAGGACGTGGCAAACTGCACTTAGGGCACATAAGGGTAGGACTCTGTGCACTTCTCACTTAGAGTTAATGAGAAAGATCTATTTCCGATGGTACATGGTACCGGCAAGATTAACAAAAATGTACCCAGGTACCTCAGATAGATGCTGGAGATGCGTGAGGGACGAGGGCACAATGTACCACATATGGTGGACGTGCACTTGAATTAAGCCGTATTGGGAAATAGTGCAGAACACACTCATGGGATTGTGCCAGACAAAAATCACATTGACACCAGAAAGGGCACTCTTGTTTCTCAACATCCAGGGAGGATAGTGTCTTGTAATATCACACACTAATAGCCTGACTCACAATTTTGGCCAGGGCCTGGAAGTCCCTAGTGGTTCCCTCCAAACAAACCCTTGTACGCCAGGTGGCACTGAATCTGGACTATGAGAACATAGCCAGGAAACAATCCAAATTGTGACGCAAGATGTAAAACTGCGCTGACAGATTTGAAACATATAAAAACACTCTACCACCAAGCGAGGTGGATCCATAATTAGGTTCACACTGACTGGGTAAAACATCATCTGACAATACACCCATGACAGTAGATATTAGAGGCCATCTACAGTATGATGAACAGAGCATGACAGGTCAGAGATATCCCTACAAGAACCAATACCTGTACAGCCCAGAAAAGTCAAGGATAGACAGACCAAAGTCCCATTACACCATACTTTCATCAACTACCCACCATAGTACAAACTTCTATGTGTCATTTGTACATAGTTAAAGGGACACCGTAGGCACTGTATCTGCTTCATCTCATTAAACTGGTTATAGTGTCTGGAGTCCCCTGGTACCACCATTTCTTTTAACATTAAACAGTTTTTAATGTTTTAAGGTTTTAATGCTAAACAAGAGTCCTCAGCAGTCCATCCCCTCTGTGCTGCTTTGGCTAATAAGGAAGTATTACCCTGAGCAGCAATGGGCAGCTGTGATTGGCTGAGAGTGTCAGCTGACTGCTTTTAGCCTGTCAGAGCTCCAACTGACGGTATGAATGGGTATGACAACAAGGAAGTGTGTAATCTCTGCCTTAGCTACACGTACAGAAGGTGCCGGGTTGTGGGTGGCCAGGGACTCTTATTTTGTGGCATACTGCACAAACAGGGTGCAACACTGAATGGAGGGACAGTGCCAGGATACTCCAGGCACTGTAACCAATTCAAAGAGATGAAATGTTTATAGTGACTACAGTGTCCCTTTAAGGGAGAATGGGAGGAGTAAACGCATCGTAAAACACTGTGCAAGAGAACAAAACACACATCAGATTCCAGAGAGACAGGACTGTACGGCTCTTGAAAATCGTTGCGGAGGAGCTAGAGCACACTGACCTCTCCCCACGTGCCATAGCCAGGCCAGACAAGATACTGCTGCCTACCTGATCACCACGAAACTAACCTAGGAGTGGGATATAGAATCAGCAAAAAGAGAGTAAGAACCTAGAGAGTTGTATACATCTGTACAAAACTGTAACAGGGGAATCTATAATATGTAACTGATACATGTGAGTTAAAGAGAGACGAGACACCCTAGGAAGAAACTGAATGGTGCAAAACCCACTCTACCTATCGTTTCCTCCCCCTCCTGCCCCCATTTTCTTTCTATGCCCCGCACTTCAGGGCACTTAGAATAGTCCGGTGTGTAGGATGGGCGTGAAGACCAGGAAGATCAATACACTCCTCCAAACACCACCCATACTTGTGGCGAGGGACCCACTGATTAGAACAAAGTTCTGACAAATAAAGCAGGCCTACAAAGCACAGTACAGGAATAGACGTTCAAAACAGCAACAGGCCATACTCACAATTGCCTGAATCCCAGGTTGGGAACCAAGAGCCACAGAGAACTATCTATCGTACTGTTTATTGCCTAGATTATGGCTGTACGCAATGTATACTAACATGCAAATGGTAATGGATATAAATGGAGCTGCTGTTTGGCACTTTCATATGGACTTGCCAGCCTTTTACCGTGTGACTTTGGCCCTTGCAATAGAACTGGTTAATACACTTCAAACAGGCTCTGTTTGTGCAATTGGATATATTTTGTCCACCCAGATCTATTGGAATATGTTGTATTTTGGGGTACTTATTGGACTTTGTAAAAATGTGTGTTTTTTTCTGCCAAGGGATAATCAAGTTAATGCCTTAATTATATCACAGGCAGAGGGTAGGGATTGTGTACTGTATGAGGGAGTGTCGTTCATGGTTACATTGTTTTTATTGGCTTGTACACTTTGTGTCCCTGTGCCCAACAAGGTCCACCTGGGCGTCTCCTTTGTTGGGAAACTTGCATAAAAGGCCAGCTTTGGCTTCCATTAAAGAGACTTGTTCTACACTTCATGAAGTTTAGGCTCATATTTGGGGATTGGAGAACTACATACACTCTGGGGATTGCTACAATTATTATTATTATTTATATAGCGCCATCAAATTCCGTAGCTCTGTACAATCACTATACTCCCCTGAGTAAAATCACTAAGCTCTTGCAAGAGCTGTTCCTGCTACGCTCTCTGGACTAGGAGAGGCCTACCCACTGGAAGCTGGATTCTGGTCTTGGGTCCAAAGTGGGTGGAGGACAACGAGACCCCAACCAAGCTGCTGCAGTTCGTGGGGTTTACGGGGGTTATGGTGTTCCAGTGCAGTGCTGATGGTACTGCAAGTACTATGCAGCAGCGATTGATGGAGGTACCCGATCGGGGTGCCAGGCGGTCCGTCACAGAGGAGAAGAGGATTTTGTGGTGAGGTCTGTTCCTAGTCTGAGTATGGAGAAGTCAGTGTAGTCAGGATCAAGCCACAGAGGTTCGGTACACAGGTAATCATAAGAAGGAGCTCTCTCAGCAGTTATCTGGGAGAAAGGACTGCTATACCGCATAGCAGAGCGGGTAGGTTTAGGGACAGCCCCTACTACCACCAAGCAACTAGTGGTACCCAAGAAATATCACCATGAGCTACTGACGATAGCACACAATATTCCCCTGGCAGAGCATTTGGGAGTGTGTCGGACAAAGAATTGACTCACCCAAAGCTTCTGCTGGTCAGACATCTCCTGGGACCTGCGGCAGTACTGCTGGTCCTGTGATGTCTGTCAGAAAGTGGGGAAGCAGGGTGACCAGCACAAGGCTAAGCGCCAACCCCTACCCATTATTGAAGACCCCTTTCGGCAGAGTAGCTGTCGACATTATAGGTCCCCTGGCTAAGCCTAGCCCCTCTGGGAAAAGGTACATTCTGATTATTGTGGACTATGCTTCTTAACACCCCGAGGCAGTTGCCCTGAACAATATTCAGACAGAGACTGTAGCCGAAGCCCTTCTCACAGATGGATTTTCCCCGGGAAAATCCCCATACTACTATCAAAACCATAGGTACCCAATGGTCGTATGAGTGACTCAGACGCAAATGTTTTGCCTTCAGTCATAGCAGAGCTCTGTAGTGTAGAGGCCCCGGAAATATCGCCCGGGTCAAGGAGAAAGAAGGCCTACTATCCAGGCGAGGAGTCGCAGAGGAGCCGTATCCGTGCGTAGAATCAGTAGAATCTCCTTTCAGATGGATGCAATCTTCATGTAGTTGGAGGATGCAACCCCTCAAGTCTATCTTGAAACTGAGGCACTGCATGACCAGTGAATGGGAAAGGGCTGACTTTTGTCTGGTCACCGCAAAGCCCAAAGACTCCAGAAAGTGAGCGACAAAGTACATCAGTGAGCGCAATCTGGATTATGCGTTGCAGAAGATCAGTAGGTTGTCTAGGTAGGTATTTAATTGATATTTCCTGTCCTAATGTGTTTTATACTCCACCTCCTATAGACAGGAAGCTCATCCTATAGACTGTAAGCGCGTCCTATAGACTGTAAGCTCATCCTATAGACTGTAAGCTCGTCCTATAGACTGTAAGCTCATCCTATAGACTGTAAGCTCCTCATATAGACTGTGAGCTCGTCCTATAGAATGTAAGCTCGTTTGAGCAGGGTCCTCTTCAACCTATCGTTTCTGTAAGTTTTCTTGTAATAGTCCTATTTATAGTTAAATCGCCCCTCTCATAATATTGTAAAGCGCTACAAAATATGTTGGCGCTATATAAATGGCGATAATAAAGAAGAAGGAAAAATTACTTTGACCTGTGCATTGCTGGAGCAGCAAAGAAAGAGGAAGTGATGTGTGTGACAGGTCCTTTTATATAACATTGAAGTGTTTTCTGATTGGTTGTTCTCTTATGATCTGTACTGCTGTGAGTTTCAGTAAAGAGAATTATGCAAATATGAAGCCTCCTGTCATGTGATAAAATTCATAAATGCACTACACAAATTACATTAATATCCTATTGTGCAACAATGAATTATGCACCCTTGGCGTGACACAAATCTTGGAGTATTATTACAGCTCAGTGTATTATTATAGCTCAGTGTATTATTACAGTTTAGTGTAATATTATAGATTATTGTATTATTACAGCTTATTGTATTATTATAGCTCAATGTATTATTACAGCTCATTGTATTATTATAGATCAGTGTATTATTACAGCTTATTGTATTATTATAGATCAGTGTATTATTATAGCTCTGTAACAGAACTATACTTTCTGCCTGGACATATTTTACAATTACTACGCCTAATAATACAAGGGATTATACTTACCTGGTTATGTGAATTATTATAGCCCAGTTCGGGACTTATGTTGCCAGCATTCGTCTATTTGTGCAATGCATGCGGTAGAAATCCAGCAGGCACAAAGACAAATGCAAACTGTCGAACACCGGACCACCCTGCTGTTCAATTAAGTGGTATTTTACCTCCCAGACCGGCATATACCGTTCGCATGATAAATGCACGAATCCTTTGTGTTAGATCTTAGGTGGCCGCCATTTCGGGACTTTACGCGTGTTCGTGGCCATCTTAACGCACGAACAGCGGTGATTTGCCGTCGAGTGTCTGGAACTAAAATCGGACACTCGAGTAGGCGAACTCCGCTGAGACCTCCATAACACCGGAAATTCGTGCCAAAACTACCGAACACCCAGCCGTTCGGTAGAAAGACTTAATAACATATGGGGATTTTAGCGAACGTTGAGTTACGCATGGATGGCAAGCCTTTTTGTGACTTTTAATGCACGAACAAAGACCGACCGCAAGGCCAAAACTCATGGAACTATTTTCGGCTAATTTGCCTGTGTGCGGTCGGTCAAAACTTTAAAGTCCCCTATCTCCCGAACGGCTGAACCGAATGCGCTGAATTTTGACTATGTTGGTCCCCCAGAATATTTGGGGTACATCCGAACTTTGGGGAAATATATGTTCGTTTTAATTATGTTAGTATCTTATCTGAGGGGAGGAGATGTGTGGGATGTACCTTATGTTTATTGGTTGTTCTGTTAATTATGTAGGTGTCGCCCTTGCATGGGCAGAATGACATAAAAAGAGAGTGCCTGTCATTAAAAGCCAGTTCTGCTTGACCCTTCAAAATGTAGCCTTGTCTCATTATTGGAAGGGGATTTACTGCACAATTATCCTGCTTCATTTTACAGCTATGCCTGGCTTTACTCTTGGATCTCATGGATGGCAATAAGAAACTCCATTACTACACAGCAGCTTGGCAGGAAAAGGACGTCTCCAACGGCTGATACCCCCTTACTATCTGGGTAGCCGTTACATTGGTGGTAGCGGTGGGATGGTCCTTTCATCCACAGAGCAAGTGCTGAATGGAGTCTCAGTACGCCAGACTGAAGAGACCCACACTGAAAGATCTATTGGAGACTCGGGGAAGGAGTGCCAGTAACAGACCCCGGAGAGAGCTGATAGCTGACCTGCTGGAGCTGGACGAAATGGATAGATCCATGGAGGTCACTGAGCAACTTGCTCCTGCCAGCGAGGAGTATTAGGTTACCAACATTGTACAGAGGAGGTTAACCATGTACCCAGCGACATCCGTGGAACTAATTGAACGGCTGTTCCTTGAAGTGAGAGCGGAGATTCGGGAAAAGAGGGGACACGAAATTGAACTGGTAAGAGCTAAACAACCCATTACACAGACAGTTCATACTCCCCCACCCGCTGCTGCAGTAAAGAAAGTACCCTTTACTGCATTTAAAGCATTTGTGGAAAGTGAAGAAGAGATTGATGGATATTTGGCTGACTTTGAGAGGCAGTGCTCACTACATCAAGTACCACCAGAGCAATGGGTCACTATCTTGTCTGGGAAATTATCGGGCAAAGCAAACGAGGCTTTTCGGGATCTTACCCCAGAGGATATACTGCACTATCAACGGGTAAAAGACGCACTGCTAACCAGGTATGCTGTAACCCCAGAAACGTACCGCCGCCGCTTCCGGGAGTCCAAGAAAAAGGCTGTGGATTCCCACATGGAATGAGCGAACCGGATACAAAGAGTGGCATCACATTGGGCCCGAGGGTGCAATGCCAACACCGGAGAGGAAGTGTTACAGTTGTTCTTACCGGAACATTTCTTTCAAGATTTGTCGGCTGATCTACAGGACTGGGTACGAGACCGCCGCCCTGCTAACCTAAATGAGGCGGCTCGGCTGGCGGATGAGTACGCCGAAACTAGAAAAGTGAGGCAGGGTACTCCACGACCGGCTCATAAGGTAGAACCTCGTACCCCAACCATCACCCCTCGCCCAGAGTTCCGGGCTCCTGTACCCCCAGGGCCGCCTCGCCTTCAGGGGTCTACCAACTACCCCCGGGATTTGTCTAGGGTGACTTGCCATTGCTGCAGCAACACTGGACATATTGCCCGTTATTGCCCTTTGGGATCTGCAGCTAATAATTGGAGACGCACAGCACCCAACACAGAGGTCACCTCACCACGTCCCTCTGCCGCCCACTGCCTGGAGACCGAGATGGGCCAAGAGGAATGCCTGGGTATCTTATATGAGGCAGACCCGATACAAGCTGCCTCCCCAGATAACCGCCAGCATCATCACCAGGAGGTGCGAGTGAATGGACAGGTCGCACAAGGCTTAAGAGATACCGGGGCTACCATTACTCTGATGCAAAGACACCTGGTAAAACCAGAACATTTATCCAATCGCACAGTTGCTGTCCGTGTCGCAGGGGGGGCTGTGTTTCGCTTACCCACGGCCCGGGTACACCTGGACTGGGGAGTCGGGTCGGGAAAAACCACGGTGGGCATCATGGACAACCTGTCTACCGAAGTCGTGTTGGGCAACGACATTGGCCCTCTGGCTTCGGCCTATTTACCCACAACTGCTGCTGCTTGTCCCGTAACCACCCGTTCACAGACCCGTACCGCAGACGATCCTACAACAGGCTGGGAGACCCAGGTAAGCAAAGAGTCCCACTACGGTAGAGAGACCCCTAGCTTGGGATACCCCAGAGGAATTTGGGAGAGAAACCAGAGAGGACCCAACCCTCCAAAAGTACCGTGAACTAGCCGTGAACTAGCTGACTGTGGGGGGGATGAGCGGGAACGTTTTGTATGGGATAACGACAGGTTGTATAGATTGACCGGAGGTAGGAAGAGAGGCTGTGTCCCTTTGCAGAAGCGCCAATTAGTGGTACCCAGAAAGTGCCGGTTGGAACTTCTCCGAATTGGCCATGACATTCCGTTGGCAGGACATTTAGGGAGTAACCGCACCACCTACAGGATCACCCAGACCTTCTTTTGGCCGGGGATATCGAATGTGCGGCGTTACTGCAGCACATGTGACGTCTGCCAACGAGTAGGAAAGAGGGGGATCACCCTAAGGCTCGACTGTCACCTATGCCTGTGATCGAGGAACCGTTTAGCAGAGTGGCAGTCGACCTGGTAGGGCCCCTACCTAACCTCAGTCCCTCCGGTAAGAAAAATATTCTTACCGTAGTGGACTATGCTACACGCTATCCGGAAGCCGTCGCTCTGACGAATATCCAGGCTGACACTGTCGCCAGTGCTCTAGTCGGGATATTCACCAGAGTGGGATTCCCCCAGGAAATATTATCTGACAGAGGGACCCAGTTTACCGCAGACTTGACCCAACAGTTATGGAAGGTCTGCGATATTAAGACCCTCCTCAGCTCACCCTACCACCCTCAGACTAACGGTCTCTGTGAACGCTTTAATGGTACCCTAAAGCAGTTGCTGTGGACCTTTACAGCAGAATACAGATACTGGGAGCGATTTTTGCCGCACCTCTTGTTTGCATATCGAGAGGTGCCGCAGGAGTCCACAGGGTTTTCTCCGTTCGAGCTGCTCTATGGGCGGAGAGTTCGAGGCCCTCTCGATCTCATCCGAGAGCACTGGGAGGGAGAGATGGAACATGAGGGTGTCCCCATTGTGCCATATGTTCTGGAGATGCGGGACCGCATGGAGCACTTAGCACGGATGGCACGAGAACATCTCCAGGCGGCCCAGGGCCGACAGAAACGTTGGTACGATCGGGGCGCCCGTCAGAGAACGTTCCAGGTGGGGCAGAAGTTTCTGGACCTCACCCGTTGTCCTAGTACCTAAAAAGGACGGAACTACCAGGTTCTGTGTTGACTATAGGCGTCTCAATGACCGTACAGTGATGGATGCCTACTCCATGCCCAAGTGGACGAACTATTAGATCGTATAGCCAGGGGGCGATATCTGACCACCATTGATCTGTGCAAGGGATATTGGCAGATTCCCCTGGCCAAGGAAGCTATTCCCAAGTCGGCGTTCGTCACCCTGTTTGGCCTGTACCAGTTCAAGGTCATGCCATTTGGGATGAAAAATGCCCCAGCTACCTTTCAACGCTTGGTGGATAGACTCCTTGATGGCTTCCAGGACTTCGCTTGTGCATACCTGGATGACATTGCGATCTATAGTGAGACCTGGGGGGAACACTTAAGGCATGTAGAGGCCGTACTGAACCAGATTAGGGCCGCAGGCCTAACTCTGAAACCAGAAAAATGTCATTTCGGAATGGCCGAAGTCCAGTACTTAGGACACAGGGTAGGGTGTGGGAAACAGCGACCGGAACCAGCTAAGATTGAGGCTGTAGCCAACTGCCCCACACCCCACACCAAGACTCAAGTATTGGCGTTCTTAGGGACGGCCGGGTGTAACAGAACTATGATTGTGCCTATGCTTTTGCCTGGACTTAAATAACAACGCCGCTGGATGTGTCAAGCAAAAACCGAATGGCTAGTTTTCATGGAAATATTCCTACTATAAGATACAGCCCAAAATACCGTACATCGGACCACCCAGGGGAACAGTTAATTGATATTTTACCTCCCAGTGCTTGTGGAGCCGTTCGCATGGTTCATACGAATTCCTTTGTGCTCAGGTTAGATGGCTGCCATTTCAGGACTTTACACGTGTTCGCGGCCATCTTACGCACGAACGGCGGTGTTTGCCTGTGAACGCATGGAACTAAAAACGGATACGCAAACAGGCGAACACCGCTGAGACCTCCAGGAGCTCGTAAGTTCGTGCTGGAACTACCGAACGACCGGCCGTTCGGTAGTTTTGTTTAAGCTTTCATAGGGATTCCAGCGAACACCAGGATGATTGTGGATGGCAAGGGGTTCGTGGGGTTTTAATGCACGAATGGAGACCGACCGCAAGGCCAAAATTATGGAACTTAAACGTGTACCCCCTGTTTTTGGGGTGCATCCAGAATGTAGTTAAAATTGTGTCTCTTTTAATTATGTTATATGTTATCTGAGGGGAGGAGACGTGGGGGTTGAACCATGTATCTAATTGGCTGTTGTGATAATTATGTGGGTGTAGCCTTTCAGAGGGCACCATTGCATAAAAGGAAACCCCTGTCAATAAACATTAGTTCTACTTGACCCTTCAAAACGTAGCCTCGTCTCGTTCTTGGAGGGGATTTATGGTACCGTTACTCTGCCTCATTTTAGGGCACTCCTGGATTATACACTTGGATATCGTGGATGGAAATAAGAACTCCATTACTTCACAGCAGCTTGCCTAGAAAAGGACGTCTCCAACGGCAGATACCCCTCTCCAGCTGGGTAGCCGTTACACCGGGTATTACAGAAAATTTGTCCCTGACTATATTGCCATCGCTAAACCCCTGACCGACTTAACTAAGAAGAATTTGCCTAGAATAGTCCTGTGGTCTCCCGCCTGTGAAACAGCCTTCCAAGCATTAAAGCAGAAAGGCAGCGGGAGATTAGAGAGGTCAATGCGTGGCTAAAGTCTTGGTGCAGGAAAGAGGGTTTTGGGTTTTTAGAGCACTGGGCCGATTTTGCGCTTGGGTACAACCTGTATAGTCATGATGGATTGCACCTAAACGGAAGAGGGTCTGCTGTGCTGGGGGATAGGATGGCTAGAAGGTTGGAGGAGATTTTAAACTAGTGGTAGGGGGAGGGTCAAAGCAATCTAGAAAAAGGAGATGGGCGTTAGTTCAGAACAAAGGGGGTGGAGATGGGGGAGGGGAAAACTCAGAACAGAGGAGGTATGTAATATTGATAATTCACAAAAAGTACAAAAGACTCATGATAATATTAAATGTATGCTTACTAATGCAAGGAGCCTATATAACAAAATGGGGGAACTAGAGGCAATAGCATTCACTAAACAATATGATATAATAGGCATAACAGAAACATGGTGGGATGAGACACATGACTGGGCAGTTAATTTAAATGGGTACACGTTATTTAGGAAGGATAGGAAAAACAAGAAGGGTGGTGGGGTATGTTTATATGTCAACCATGAGTTAAAGTCAAATCTTAGGCATGTGGAGTGTGACGAGGAAAAGGTGGAGGCTTTATGGGTAGATATCTGCTTGGGGCAAACAAAGAGAAATCAACTATTGGTTGGGATATGTTATAAACCACCTAATGTTAATATTATTGAGGAAGAACAGCTGTTAGAGCAAATTGAGAAAGCTGCATATCGGGGTAACACGTTAATTATTGGAGATTTTAATTACCCGGACATAAATTGGGAAAGAGGGACTAGTACTTCAGCAAGGGGAATCAGATTTTTGAATGTGTTAAATGACACCTTTATGTCACAACTTGTACAAGCACCAACTAGAATGGATGCTTGTCTGGACCTCGTTATAACAAACAACGTTGATCTTTTGACCAACATTCAAGTAGGTGAGCACTTGGGAAATAGTGATCACAATATAGTGTCCTTTGAAATAAACTCAAAAAAACAAAAGCACATGGGGAATACTAAAACATATAATTTTAAAAAGGCCAATTTCAATAAGTTAAGGGAAGCTTTACAATATATTGACTGGCATAAACTCTTTAGTGAAAAGAACACTGAGGATAAATGGATCATCTTCCAACAAATATTACAAAGGTACATTTCTCAGTATGTACCGTTGGGAAATAAATATAAAAGAAACAAATTAAAACCAATGTGGCTTAGTAGAGAAGTAAAACAAGAGATTAAAAATAAGAAAAGGGCATTTAAAGCATTTAAATCAGACAATTCAAAGGCATCCTATTTAAGATATAAGGAAGTCAATAACACTTGCAAAAAGGCAATTAAAGTGGCTAAACTAGAAAATGAGAAATTGATAGCTAAAGAATGCAAAACCAACCCCACAATTTTTTTCAAGTACATAAATTCTAAAAAAACAAAAAATGAAAGTGTAGGTACACTTGAAACAGAGTTGGGTTTATTAGCTAATGAAGACCAGGAAAAAGCAGAAATTTTAAATAACTATTTTTCTTCAGTATATATTAATGAGGATCCTATGGCAAGAGATATGCAAATGTTTGCTGCAAAAAACTTGCAAATAACTTGTGATTGGATAACTTGAGACAAGGTGCTACAGCTAATAAAGAAAATTAATGTAAATAAAGCTCCGGGGCCTGACGGTATTCACCCAGGAGTACTTAAGGAGCTAAGTGGGGAAATAAGTGAACCTCTGTATTTAATTTTTCAAGATTCTTTTGTTTCAGGTGTTGTACCGGAGGATTGGAGGAAGGCAGATGTTGTTCCTATATTTAAAAAGGGTTCAAAATCCTTGCCTGGAAATTATAGACCTGTGAGCTTAACTTCTGTAACTGGGAAAATATTTGAAGGGCTATTAAGGGATAATATTCAGGAATTCATTGGGAAGAACTTTGTTATTAGCAATAATCAGCATGGTTTTATGAAACATAGGTCATGTCAAACTAACCTAATTGCATTCTACGAAGAAGTAAGTAGAAGTATAGATCAGGGTGTTGCAGTGGATGTGATCTACTTGGACTTTGCCAAGGCATTTGATACGGTTCCTCACAATAGGTTAGTCTTCAAACTAAAAGAAATTGGTCTAGATGAATATTCCTGTTCTTGGGTAGAACATTGGCTTAAGGACAGAGTACAACGAGTTGTAATTAATGGTAAATTTTCAGGCTGGACAAAAGTGGTAAGTGGTGTCCCTCAGGGTTCTGTTTTGGGACCACTTCTATTTAACATATTTATAAATGATCTTGAAATAGGCATTGAAAGCCATGTATCAGTGTTTGCAGATGACACAAAACTTTGTAAAGTAATAAAATGTGAGCAGGATATTGCTTTGCTGCAGAGAGATTTGAATAGATTGGGGGACTGGGCACTAAAATGGCAGATGAAATTTAATATAGAGAAATGCAAAGTTATGCACTTCGGGGTTAAGAATGCACAAGCAATTTACACCCTAAATGGTAGTGAATTAGGGATAACAACACACGAGAATGATTTGGGAATTGTTATAGACAACAAATTAGGCAGCAATATGCAATGTCAATCTGCAGTTGCTAAGGCCAGTAAGGTTTTGTCATGTATAAATAGGGGCATAAATTCTCGGGATGAAAATATAATTTTGCCTCTTTATAAATCGCTGGTAAGACCACATCTTGAAAATGCTGTGCAATTTTTGGCGCCTGTTCTAAAGAAGGATGTCATGGCACTGGAGAGGGTCCAGAGACGAGCTACAAAATTGATAAAAGGAATGGAGCATTTTAGTTATGAAGAAAGGTTAAAAAAATTAAATCTGTTTAGTTTGGAAAAACGGCGCCTGAGAGGGGATATGATAACTTTATACAAATATATTCGGGGCCAGTACAAACCTTTATCTGGAAATCTATTCATAAACAGGGTTATACATAGGACACGAGGTCACACATTTAGGCTGGAAGAAAGGAGATTTCATCTAAGGCAAAGAAAAGGTTTTTTTTACAGTAAGAACAATAAGGATATGGAATTCTCTGCCTGAAGAGGTGGTTTTGTCAGAGTCCATACAGATGTTTAAACTGAAATTGGATAAATACTTACAAAAACATAACATACAGGGATATAATTTCTAATTAGTGGGGTAATAGCTGCTTGATCCAAGGAGACATCTGACTGCTATTTTGGGGTCAAGAAGGAATTTTTTCCTAGTTTGTGGCAAAATTGGAAGTGCTTCAGACCAGGTTTTTTGCCTTCTTTTGGATCAACAGCAACAACATTTGTGAGGAAGGCTGAACTTGATGGACGCAAGTCTCTTTTCAGCTATGTAATTATGTAACTATGTAAAAGCAAGCCTTGATCAACGCACCTGTCTTGTCTGCCCCCGTCCCTAACAAAAGATTTGTCGTCCATACAGATGCGTCCATGTACGGACTGGGGGCAGTTCTAAGCCAGATCAGGGACGATGGAGGGGAACACCCAGTCACGTACCTAAGTAGAAAGTTATTACCCAGGGAAGTGAGCTAAGCGGCAGTGGAAAATTAGAGTGTTTGGCCCTGGCCTGGGCTCTAAAGAAGCTTACACCCTATCTGTATGGTCAGGAATTCACCCTGATCACTGACCATAATCCCCTGATCACTGAACTGAGTGGCTGGGGACAATGGACGCTTGCTGAGATGGAGCTTAGCCCTACAACCCTACAATTTCTCCATCCAATACCGCCCTGGCAAGTTCAGTGGAAACGAGATGGACTGTCCAGACAAACCGAACTTCTACCCTGACAGCCGACCGGACAGCCCCAAGTTGACCCGAAAAGGATTAATCCGGGTCTGCCGGAGTGTTCCACAAAAGGGGAGCAGTGTAACAGAACTATACTTTCTGCCTGGACATATTTTACAATTACTACGCCTAATAATACAAGGGATTATACTTACCTGGTTATGTGAATTATTATAGCCCAGTTCAGGACTTATGTTGCCAGCATTCGTCTATTTGTGCAATCCATGTGGTAGAAATCCAGCAGGCACAAAGACGAATACAAACTGCCGAACACCGGACCACCCTGCTGTTCAATTAAGTGGTATTTTACCTCCCAGACCGGCATATACCGTTCGCATGATAAATGCACGAATCCTTTGTGTTAGATCTTAGGTGGCCGCCATTTCGGGACTTTACACATGTTCACGGCCATCTTAATGCACGAACAGCGGTGATTTGCCGTCGAGTGTCTGGAACTAAAATCGGACACTCGAGTAGGCGAACACCACTGAGACCTCCATAACACCGGAAACTCGTGCCAAAACTACCGAACACCCGGCCGTTCGGTAGAAAGACTTAATAACATATGGGGATTCTAGCGAACGTCGAGTTACGCACGGATGGCAAGCCTTTTTGTGACTTTTAATGCACGAACAAAGACCGACTGCAAGGCCAAAACTCATGGAACTATTTTCAGCTACTTTGCCTGTCGGTCAAAACGTTAAAGTCTCCTATCTCCCAAACGGCTGAACCGAATGGGCTGAATTTTGACTATGTTGGTCCCCCAGAAGTATTTGGGGTACATCCGAACTTTGGGGAAAAATATGTTCGTTTTAATTATGTTAGTATCTTATCTGAGGGGAGGAGATGTGTGGGATGTACCTTATGTTTATTGGTTGTTCTGTTAATTATGTAGGTGTCGCCCTTGCATGGGCAGAATGACATAAAAGTTATTCTTGTGTATATCTAGCAGTGTGGGTGGCTTCCCTGGGTTCCAGGCACAGGAGCTACAGAATGCTTTACTCCAGTGTGGATTCCCATTCACAAGTGCTGGAATAAAGTAATCTGAGATCCCTTACTCTAAGTGCTACAATGTGTAAATTGAGGATTGTCCTTCACCACCTTTTTGTAGTAGCAGATATCTGAAGTTTCACTGGAACTCCTGACAGGCCTGACAGGCCAGCCTTGAGTGCCTTGCAAAGACACCTTGAGTGCTGTGCATGTCATAGGTTGCCTAACCCTGGCATAGAACATACAGGTGACTCTAAGGGGATTTGAACTGTGGTCCTTCTGTATCCTGGTCCTGCTGTCTTACCTCTGAGTCACGATTCAGTTCTTGTTTCAGTCTGATGTGATGGGACTGCACTTTTGTGGCTGCTCCAAATGAATCTCAGTCCACCTGAAGTATATTGCTAATTAGCCAGGTATAAAACACTGCCTCTCTCTGAAGGCAGTGTCAGTTCATTGACTCTGGTTTCTGTTGTGGTGTACCCTGATCCAGTGTTGTCCAGACCGATTCCGGCTTCCGACCTTGGCTTATCTCATTGTTTACTCTGACTTGTTCTCCGCTGACTTCAGCTTTCCTCAACCACTCTTCTGCTTGTCCTTGCCTGTACTGTGACTTGGAGCACTATTCCTTCACAGTCCCCTCTACACAGACTCACAGCCCCGGTGGCTTCTTACCTGGTCACCTTGGTCTGTGTTTGTAAGATCCTGACAATTATTACGGTTCGATGTGTTATGTTCTAATGGACAAAGTCTCATAGATTTGTGTTAAATGATTTTAGAGCAGTCTATAACATCCTTCACACATTAAGCTGCCTGGGCCTTACCAGCTAAGAAAGGAATACATCTTCAGCGCGGACATGGCTTCAGAAATCTAAATAATATATTTGGGTTGATATACATTGCTGAAATGAAGGTTTGTTATGACTTCTCACACTGTCTGTGAAATATTATAACGCTATCTGGGTTATTGTCTAAAGCGAGAAGTGAGAGTGAACATTTAAAGGACCACTATAGTGCCAGGAAAACATAATCGTTTTCCTGGCACTATAGTGCCCTGAGGGTGCCCCCACCCTCAGGGACCCCCTCCCACCCGGCTCTGGAAGGAGGAAAGGGGTTAAAACTTACCTTTTTCCAGCGCTGGGCGGGGAGCTCTCCTTCTCCGATCCGCCTTCTCTCCACCCCGTCGGCTGAATGCACACGCGCGACAAGAGCTGTACGCGCATTCAGCTGGTCACATAGGAAAGCATTTACAATGCTTTCCTATGGATGCTGGCGGGCTCTCACTGTGAAAATCACAGTGAGAAGCACGCAAGCGTCTCTAGCGGCTGTCAATGAGACAGCCGCTAGAGGAAATAGGGGAAGGCTTAACCCATTCATAAACATAGCAGTTTCTCTGAAACTGCTATGTTTATGAAAAAATGGGTTAACCCTAGCTGGACCAGGCACCCAGACCACTTCATTAAGCTGAAGTGGTCTGGGTGCCTAGAGTGGTCCTTTAAGGTCAAAATAGCCGATGTGGAAACTTTCTCTAAGTCAGCGATGCTTATAGTTCTTCTACTTTGACATTAAATTCCAAATTCACTTTGAATTCTAACTTTGGTTAATATCCCAGGGGTTTTTTGGTTTGTTTTTTTAAATTTTGCTTTAAAGCAATGCAGTATATTGTATAAATTCTGAGGAACTAGTCTGTGGGAGGTCACTATAAATGTATAATGCTGTATCTATATCTCTGACCAGTAGGTGGCAGCATCACATAGGCAACTTTGTATTTCTGCGATACATAGAATGTGAGGGCAGATAAGAACCATTCGGCCCATCTAGTCTGCCCAATTTTCTAAATACTTTTACTGTGTTAACCTCTACCACTTCAGCTGGAAGGCTATTCCATGCATCCACTACCCTCTCAGTAAAGTAATACTTCCTGATATTATTCTTAAACCTTTGTCCCTCTAATTTAAGACTATGTCCTCTTGTTGTGGTAGTTTTTTTTCTTTTAAATATAGTCTCCTCCTTTACTGTGTTGATTCCCTTTATGTATTTAAATGTTTCCATCATATCCCCTATGTCGGACTGCCTGGCACCCCAACAGGGTGCCTCCGTCAGTCGATGCTCCTAGTGCTTACCGAGGGCTCCAAGCACTCCACCTGATAACATCAGCATTGTAGTCCCCCACCCACCCTGGACCCAAGACCAGGATCCAGCTTCCAGTGTGTGAACCTCTCCTACTCCAGAGAGTGTTGCAGGAATAGCTCTTAAAAGAGCAAGTGATTATAATTCCAGGGGAGTATAGTGATATAGCAATCCCCAGGGTAGATACAACTGTTTCCTCCACACATGAGATGAGACTCTATGTTGAGTGTAAGCAGGAACTCAATTTTAATGGTGCCACACTGGCCTTTTATGCAAGTCCCCAAGCAAGGTGTACGCCCACAAGGACCTTGTTGGGGACAGGGACACAAAGCTTACAAACCAATCAGAACAGTAATTAAATGTATGACACTCCAATAACAAACAATCCTTCTCCTCTGCTTGGGAGATAATTGGATCAGTAACTGTACTAATTCTAATCCAATTATCTCCAAGCACAGAAAAAAAATACTTTTTATTTTTTAAAACACCCCAATAGTACCCTAAAAATACATAAAACCCCACAAATGTTACATCCTCTGATAGCCCAAATCTGGGTGACCAACATATCCAAAAATCACCCAAATCAGTTCAGGAATTTCCTGGATGTCTTATTTTTGACTGACCGTCCAAAACAGTTCCAGGGAATCAGGGCTAACGGTCGGTCTCTTTCTGGAGTACAAAAGTACATAACTCACATGAACAGAGCCTGTTTAAAGTATTTTAGCCAGGTCTATTGCAGGGGCCATAGTCACAGGGTAGGAGGCTGGCAAACAAACTCCTCCAAGAACCAGTGGCGAGGTTACTTTCGCCACATCCCCCCTGCCTTGTCTTTCCTCCAAGCTATACATGTTAAGTTCCTTTAACCTTTCCTGGTAAGATCTGCAAGGTCTAAGCGGAAATGACTAGACACAGTATGTAATCATCCAGTTATACCCACAGTTGAAGCGGCCTCATACTTTCTTGTTCTGTACCTGGAGCCTTCTAAAATTAAGGCCTCAATTTAATATTTTTGGATAAACCTTTTACATGATAACGATCTATTTGCAATACTTCAGAAAATTCAGCACAGCCTTGATGCGATGGGTAATTGGAACCCAAACAATGGGTGTGCTTAAAAAAAAAAATCCACAGTAAAATAAATAAAATGAATTTGTAACTGTGTGAGAGAATGTGTGTCAGTATGTCTATCAGTGTGAGTAAAAGCAGTGTCATTGTGTGTCTGTCAGTGTGTGTATGTCTGTCTGTGAGAACACGTGTGTGTGTGTGTGTGTCTGTCTGATTTTAAATTTAAAACTCTTTAAAAATATAGTTTCTCCCTTGCCTGTCCATGAAATCCTCAACATTAAACATACAGTATGTGCCAGTGGCACACAATGTCTAATTCCATAGATTGAGTGACAGGCGGTGCTCTTACTCTACCAGGGAAACACTACAATACCCAGAGACTGCAGAACACTGGGAAATATCCCGGACAAGGAATTGCAAACTACTAGCCCATGCTCAAATCCACACTGTGTCTGGCAAAGTCCCTGCACAAATCACATCATTCCAACTCAAGCTGCCTGGGGGTCAGTGTCAGGATTATAGTTGTTCCAGCAGGCAAAATAGTATCACACCTAGGACTAAGGATAACGTCTAACCGGACCTTAGAATGACTGGACTTACCGTACCGCAGAATAGTCAAAATACTTGCCAAGGTCAAGGACACAGAATAAGACGTAACGATGAGGAAAGCCAGAAGTCAAGGATACCAGGAATCAAGGAAGTTAAAACTAAGCCAAAGTCAAATACCAGAAAAACACATTCAGGAACACACTCTCGGACAACCAACTAGTGGAAACCACGACAGGGCACTGACAAAAAGGTAATTTGGGTTTAAATAACCCTCCTTAGGTTGTAATTGGCTGTCTCTGACCCCAAAACGTGAGTGCGCGTCTATGACATGAGACCACACACACGTTGGTGCCATCTTTCATGTGGGGGAAGGTAAGTTCTTTATAAAAGTCCAATCCACAGCGTCACTCCCGCTGGGGACCAGAATGGAGGGAGACCGGGCAGCTGCCCGCTGTACCCAAGGTAAGTTAGAAACATTTCTGATGGCGTGGCTGCTATGACAGAAACCAGACACCAATGACAGATAACACTAAGTAATTAATTTTACTTTCTAAAAAAATAAAATAACTAACAAAATCTTACAAAGTCCCACTGTAAGATTTCGGGTGAAATTAAGGTTAGGAGGTGTCAATTCTAAAATTACGATTAAAATTGCAGACACTCTGTCTGGCATAAGAGTGAACCAATGCTTTGAAGTGACGTGTCTTACGATTGATAGCAGACATAAAATAGATAAACAAATGACGTCAAACGCATCATCAAATTCAGTTAACTCATTATGCAAAAAGGCAAATGGACCCCCTGACAAGAAATTTTGGTGATGTAATTGCGCCATCTAATGACCAAAATCTAGGTGATAGTCTGTAGGGAAGACGCACCTACTGTTCCCTATTGGTGCTATCAATTAGTGACGTGCAGAGAGTTTGGCCCTTTAAAAAGTAAAGACAAGGGAAGAGAGACGCATTTGGACATTCAAAGACTCAAGATTCAAAGATTCAAACATTCAGTCTTTGGGACATTCATACTCTTTGATCCACACTCAAACACTCTTTGAAACACTTGGACTGCACTCAAGAAACAACACTCTCCTGGACACCTAATTTTTACTATTACTTTCCCAACTAACAAAAAATGTTCTATTGTCCATACAATTCTCTATACATCATACTTCATTCAATTCCGGGGACAGATCTACACATCTGATAAGAAAATCTACAACCTAACTGGTAATTATGCTGGTTTTATTTAATTAAATTAAGATTTTACTAATAGCAGCAATATATATCTAGATAAATCTGGGTCAGATTTCAATCATTAGAAATCTTAGTTAGCTAAGGAATATATGGTTCCATTCCTGCAGGTGGAAAATTCCATTCCTGCAGGTGGAATAAAGATAACAATATATTATCTGTAAGATTTACCAAAAGGTTAGTATGCCACATTTTATCCAGAAGTATTGACTTGTTCTGAAATAAGATAGTGAATCATATTTAGGAAAGTTAAAATTTGGCAAATGTAAAATCTGATAGAATTATTCTTATTGGGTGGTCCTAGGAATGGTCAATGATCTGGTATGAACATTACTTTAATTGTAAAGTTACAACATAATAGGATATCTAACCTATGCGGATTGTAGTCAGCAGTGGAAGGGTTAATCAGTGTAATCTGACTGTCAGCCAGAGTTTTTATTGCCTTATGTTGCACTGTTGTGAAGTTCTGTTTTATGTGTGAAGTTGGTTTCTAAACAGTGCCCTATCATAAATGTTGACAACTAGTCACTTTTAGACGCTGTATTGTGTTTAAACCATTGCCATATTGTATGCTTATGTTATACCTAAATATTCACTGATTGTCATGTTACATATTATTATTATTATTATTATTATTATTGTCACAATAAATTATATTTTTATAATTAAATTGTGATTACTGTGTGAAGTAAAAATCCTCTAATGAGCTTCCTCTAGGATCGAAGAGAATTCAAATTGTGAGTAATTCTCAGCTTTATTATTCGGGGAACCGTGCCAAGATATCAATTTTGATATAATAAAAAATATTAAATTAATTTTTGATAATTTTTATGAAAATATTTTGAATATTTATTACCCCATAAATATCCTCACACAACTTTTGGGAGTTCCTGTGCGCACAAAATCGAATGCTCCACCCTGGCTCTAGGGAGCACATGGTTTTTCTTGTTCATATGACTCGTTTTCTCTGAAAAGCACTCTCATGGCTTAGTTTGGAAGGAAGCAGGCGGCAGTATAAATTCAGTGGTGTTTGCGAGGTAGCTTGTCCGATTTTTTGTTCCATACAGTGGACGTCCAAGTACCACTGCCTGCATTCGTGAGACAAAATAACCGCCACTCCACAAAATATGTACGTTCAGTCATACATATGGCGGCACCCATGATTTTTAGATATGTTGTTCACCCAGATCAGGGATGTGACATTTATGGGGATATGTTGTGTTTTGGGGTGTTTCTACAGGGAGTGCAGAATTATTAGGCAAGTTGTATTTTTGAGGATTAATTTTATTATTGAACAACAACCATGTTCTCAATGAACCCAAAAAACTCATTAATATCAAGCTGAATATTTTTGGAAGTAGTTTTTAGTTTGTTTTTAGTTTTAGCTATGTTAGGGGGATATCTGTGTGTGCAGGTGACTATTACTGTGCATAATTATTAGGCAACTTAACAAAAACAAATATATACCCATTTCAATTATTTATTATTACCAGTGAAACCAATATAACAGCTCAACATTCACAAATATACATTTCTGACATTCAAAAACAAAACAAAAACAAATCGGTGACCAATATAGCCACCTTTCTTTGCAAGGACACTCAAAAGCCTGCCATCCATGGATTCTGTCAGTGTTTTGATCTGTTCACCATCAACATTGCGTGCAGCAGCAACCACAGCCTCCCAGACACTGTTCAGAGAGGTGTACTGTTTTCCCTCCTTGTAAATCTCACATTTGATGATGGACCACAGGTTCTCAATGGGGTTCAGATCAGGTGAACAAGGAGGCCATGTCATTAGATTTTCTTCTTTTATACCCTTTCTTGCCAGCCACGCTGTGGAGTACTTGGACGCGTGTGATGGAGCATTGTCCTGCATGAAAATCATGTTTTCTTGAAGGATGCAGACTTCTTCCTGTACCACTGCTTGAAGAAGGTGTCTTTCAGGAACTGGCAGTAGGACTGGGAGTTGAGCTTGACTCCATCCTCAACCCGAAAAGGCCCCACAAGCTCATCTTTGATGATACCAGCCCAAACCAGTACTCCACCTCCACCTTGCTGGCGTCTGAGTCGGACTGGAGCTCTCTGCCCTTTACCAATCCAGCCACGGGCCCATCCATCTGGCCCATCAAGACTCACTCTCATTTCATCAGTCCATAAAACCTTAGAAAAAATCAGTCTTGAGATATTTCTTGGCCCAGTCTTGACGTTTCAGCTTGTGTGTCTTGTTCAGTGGTGGTCGTCTTTCAGCCTTTCTTACCTTGGCCATGTCTCTGAGTATTGCACACCTTGTGCTTTTGGGCACTCCAGTGATGTTGCAGCTCTGAAATATGGCCAAACTGGTGGCAAGTGGCATCGTGGCAGCTGCACGCTTGACTTTTCTCAGTTCATGGGCAGTTATTTTGCGCCTTGGTTTTTCCACACGCTTCTTGCGACCCTGTTGACTATTTTGAATGAAACGCTTGATTGTTCGATGATCACGCTTCAGAAGCTTTGCAATTTTAAGAGTGCTGCATCCCTCTGCAAGATATCTCACTATTTTTGACTTTTCTGAGCCTGTCAAGTCCTTCTTTTGACCCATTTTGCCAAAGGAAAGGAAGTTGCCTAATAATTATGCACACCTGATATAGGGTGTTGATGTCATTAGACCACACACCTTCTCATTACAGAGATGCACATCACCTAATATGCTTAATTGGTAGTAGGCTTTCGAGCCTATACAGCTTGGAGTAAGACAACATGCATAAAGAGGATGATGTGGTCAAAATACTCATTTGCCTAATAATTCTGCACTCCCTGTATACTTTGTGTAAAATGTGTTTTTTCTGCCTGGGGATAATTGAGTTAATTACAGTATCTTGCTCAATTATCTCCCCAGCAGAGGGGGGGGATTGTGTGCTGTATGTGGGAGTGTTAGACATGGTTACATTGTTATTATTGGTCTGTACATTTTGGTTTTAAATATTTTTATTGTATTCATAACATGGATGCATGTATCAAACTGTTTTGTCAAATAACGAAGCAAGTGATTGCCCGCGCAGGGGCTTAAGCATCAATTTATAACGGTGGAAACATTCGGTTGCCTGCGCAGAGGACCGTTTAGCGTGACATTGTTGTTCACCTTTCGTTGCTATGTGCCATATATTCTTATCCGTGGCATCTAGTTGTTAGATTCCTAGCATAGTACATTGCAAACGTAGTGTTAAAGTGGCGGGTCCGTGCCTGCGTGGAGGCCCGGTTATATTTGCATGAACAGGTTCACAGGTTGTGGCCTTCGCAGAGGCTTTGTGTACCCGCCAGATGTTGTGTAGCGTTTAATACAGTAACATTTTTAGGCATTTACCCTCTAGGCGTCTGTATGTCGTTTTAGAGTAAGCATATAGAGTAGGGGGAACAGACTATGTGTCAGCTCTAATAACAGTGCGGTGTACAGGCAACCTCACTAACTTATTACATCCTAAACATTGTGGTTGTAGTCAACATTTTGTATCTAGCTGGCGTCTTGTTGCCTTTGCGAGACCCGGTTGTGTGTTGCGTAACTGCATTTAAATAGTCGCTGTATCAGTGTATATCTTGGGGAGAAGCGTAGTGGTTAGGTATTGTCCGTGAGCGACACGGTAGTGCTTGAACAGGTCTGTAACGACCCTTAGGGTGTTTCTCTGTATGTGTTTGCCTATACCTATATTAGTGTAGGATGTGGTCCCTCACTATGTTGCATGGAGCTATGTATCTTTTTGGGGTGGTCAGTTACTGTAGCCGCTGTAGTTAGTGTTGGCCCTTTAGCGTTGTTCACGTGAGTTGGGTCAGTCGTTGCGTCTCCTCCGTTGTGTGCATGTCGCATGTGTGATGTGTGTTGCTTGGGTTACGTTCAGTGTTGTGTCGGCTATGTCTTCCCCTCCTCTCCGGCTTAAATGTCCATCGACTTGTGTCTATGTCGCGAGGTTAACAACTCTGTCATGTCCTAACGTCAGAGTATGAGTTCTCTGCTGTCGTATTTGACGTCTCGTATATGTCCCGCAGTGGTGTCCGATGATGTGGAGCGGTCTGTTGGCGTGGTCTGCGTGTATGTGATTCGTGGTCTCTCGTGTCTGTGTCGTGCATGTATGATCGTGTGTTACTTCGAGTGGTGTGTCTGACACCTTTGGCCCTCTGTCTTTGTGACTCCATTGTCTGGTCTGTCACCTGATTTTGTAGTCATTCTATGTCTTGTTCGTCCAGAGGTAAGGTGCGGCAAAGTGGTGGGTCTAGTGTCTTATCTGTCATCTGTTCATGCGAGGGCTGTATACCTAGCCATCCCTCGAGCGGTTGCGGCCTGGCCGGTGGTTATGTGTGTGGCACGTGTATGCCATCATGTCTGCGGGCGTCGTGGCTGTCTTAGTCAGCAGTGGCAGTCGCTGTGACGTCTGTGTGTGGGATCGGGTCGGGTGGGCCATGTGTCCTGTGTCCCGCCCCCTGTCCCCCGCCCGGCTCGTTGTGCCCCGTCGTCATCTTTTCGCCTCCTGTGTCTCCCTAGGTCCCTTCCTCCTGCCACTAGTTACGGTGTGGTTAGATGGTGCCGGAAGGAGTCTGACGAGATCAGTCTTATCCAGTGGAACCAGCGTTTGGTATATCGGTCCCTGAGGTTCGGGGTTTCTGCTTTCAAGTCCTCGAATGATCTCGTGGCTTCCACCTCCTCTATCCATCTCTTTATGGGAGGTGTGCTGGTCTGTTTCCAGAAGATGGGGATGGTCACCTTAGCTGCATTCAGAAGTCGAGGGATAGCCGATCTCTTGTATGTTTGTGTCGCCATGGTGGTGTGGTGTAAGAGGAAGGCGGCTGGGGACTGTGGCAGGAGCTCCTCCGTGACCTCGTGTATGATTGTCCTAATTCTGTCCCAGAACGGTCTGATGCGAGTGCACGTCCACCATATATGTATAAACGTACCCGCTTCCTCCCCGCATCTCCAGCATGTGTCTTCGAGTTCCTGGTTTCTGGCGTGTAGCGCCGTCGGCGTCAGATACCATCTAGTAAAGATCTTGTACGAGTTTTCTTGGGAGCGTGCCGAGCTCGGAGTCTTTTGTATTAGGGTAATGCTCTTGTCCCAGTCCGTGTCTGTCATAGGTTCCTCAAGGTCCTCCTCCCATTTTCTGATGCACGGGGGTGCTAGTAGATATCTGCTCGTGATTAAGATAGTGTAGATTTGTGAGATGGCACGAGGAGGTTCCCTGTCCTGCGTGCATAGAAGTTCAAATTGCGTTAAGTCTCTCAGTAGGGAAGGTTTTTGCGGGATGGATCTAGCATATTGAGTAATTTGCGTTCTTGCTAGTGCGTGGGCAAATGTGTGCGGCCTGTCTGGGTATAGGTCTTCCAGTGGCCGGATGTCAAATGGTTGGTGGAGAACGTCTTTTATGCGGGGTATCGTATTGCGTCTTGCTGGGCCCAGCGTTGGGCCGTAGTCTCCAGCCGGAAAATCTGGGTTACCCTTCAGGGGTAGGAGCGGGCCTGGGTCCGTGGTGAGGTATCGTTTCGTGCCTTGCCCATGCCACACTTGCATGGTCGCCGCCACGAATGGGTTGGTGATGCATTTGCTTCTATATGCTGCCTTGGTGATCCACGGTAGGGTTCTGAGGTCGCAGTTGGTTATGCCAGCTTCTAGTTGTGGACACTGCTTGGTGCCGCTGGCTATCGACCAGCTGATGACCCTGGTGATGTGTGCTGCGTGGTAGTACTTTTCGAAGTCTGGGAGTGCTAAGCCTCCCCGGAGCTTGGGTAAGATCAGTTGGGTGTGCGCTATGCGTGGGGATTTGCCCTTCCAAATAAAGGTGCGGACCTCCGTCTTAAGTGTCGAGAAGAATGTTCGTGGGACTTTTATCGGCACCGTTTGAAATATGAAGAGTAGTTTCGGCAGTAGCGTCATCTTCACCGCGTTCACTCTGCCCAGCCAGGAGATGTAGTAGGAGCCCCATCGTTGTAGTTCCTCCGTTGCCTTTCTCAATATCGGGAGGTAGTTGTGGGTGTACAGGTCTACCGGATTGGGCGTAAGCCATATTCCCAGATATTTCATGCGTTGGTCACGCCAGCGGTAGGAGTGTTGTTCCTGAATCACGCGTTTGATGGTTTGGCTGGTAGTTATGTTTAGTATCTCCGATTTTGTGTAGTTAATTCGGAGGTTCGAGATGTTGCCATACACGTCGAATTCCGTCTGGATCGCTCGAAGGGACGTCTCCGGGTCCGTAACCACGAACAACATGTCATCCGCGTACGCCAGCGTTTTGTGGTGCACGTTTCTGACTGTCAGTCCCCGGATGTCTGCGTTGTGTCTGATCTTGTTGAGGAAGGGCTCCAGTGTCAGTGCAAAGAGTATGGGCGAGAGTGGGCATCCCTGCCTGGTGCCGTTGTAGATCTGAAATGGGTCTGTCAGTGCGCCATTTATCCGGATGCGCGCCGTTGGGTTGGTGTAGAGTGTCTGCACCCATGTCATATAATTGGGTCCGATGCCGAGGGAGCGGAGAGTTTCGAACATCAGGTCCCAGTCCACCCTATCGAACGCTTTTTCAGCATCAGTAGACAGGAGTAGGGCTGGGATCTTCTGCGCTTTCGCGTGTGCTATGAGGTTCAGGGCTCTGATAGTGTTGTCCCGTACCTCCCTGCCAGGTATGAAACCTGTTTGGTCCGGGTGGATTACGGCCGGTAGTAACGGTGCCAGGCGTGCCGCCAGTACACTCGCCAGTAATTTGAGGTCCGTATTCAATACAGAGATCGGGCGATAGCTTGGGCATAGTGTCCGGTCCTTATCTTCCTTCGGAAGGAGGGTAATGTTCGCAGAGGTGAATTGGGCCGTTGGTGTGGCCCCGTCCTGGGCCGAGTTCAGTGCCGCCAAGAGTTTCGGTATTAGGTCCCCTGCAAAGGTTTTATAATATTGGAGGGGTAGGCCATCTGGTCCTGGTGCTCTGCCCGTTTTTGCTTTTTTGATGGCTTGCGCTAGCTCCTCTGGGGTTATGGGGGCTTCTAGTGCTTCCTGGTCTACTTCCCCTATTCCCGGTATATCAGCTGCATCCAGGTATCTGCGAATGTCCTCTAGTTTTTGGGTTCTTGGCATCTCCGGGGCGGTGTGTCGGAGGCCGTATAAGTTTTGGTAGTACGCATGGAATGCTGCCGAAATCTGTTCCGGTAAGTGTCTGAGTTGTTGTTGTGCGTCCTTGATTTTCGGGATATATAGATGGTTCCTGCGTTGCTTCAGGAGATTCGCTAACAGTCTCCCGCATTTGTCCCCGTGTTCATGGATCACATGTTTATAATGTTGGTATGAGCGTTGGATTGCGCGGTACAGGTGTGTGGTAAGTTGGTTCCGTTTGGACAGTAGGTCCTCGTAGGTCGTCGCGTCTAAGGTGCGTTTGTGTCTGGCCTCTAACATCTCAATTTCCGTGCTGAGGTCATGTATCGTCTGTGTCGCCCTCTTCTTGCGGGTCGCACATATCGCGATGAGCTGGCCTCGAATAACCGTTTTGTGCGCTTCCCAGCACGTCAGTGGGGTAACATCCCCCATTTCGTTGTCTTCAAAGTACGCCTGGATGCGTTGATGGATCTGGTCTACAACCGCGATGTCTGATAGGAGTGATTCGTTCAGTCGCCATGACATTTGTCTGGGTTTATGTAGTGGTGATTTCAGTCGTATGCGGATTGGGCTGTGGTCCGACCATGTCATAGGTAAGATTTCCGCGGTGGTGAGCAGGGTTAGGGTGTGGTGAGGTACCAGGAAGTAGTCCAGTCTTGTATAGGTCGAGTGGGTCGTAGAGTAGAACGTATAGTCCCGGGTGGAGGGGTGTAATGCCCGCCAGCAGTCTGCGAGCTGGTGGAGGTGTAGGAGGCGGAGGGTGTTGGCATGCCTGTTGTGTGGTGTGTTCCCATGCGAGGATGTTGAGTCCTGGTCTGGATGGATCGCTAGATTGAGATCTCCGCCTATGACCAAGATGCCCTCTGCGAATTTCATCAGAGTGTTCAATGTATCGCGTAGGAAGTGATATTGTTTAGTGTTCGGAGCGTACACATTAGCGAACGTATACGTTTGGTCTAGGATTGTGCCTTTTGTGAAAAGGTATCTGCCGTGCTTGCATCTTACGGAGGCTCGCTCCATGTACGGAACTCTTCGTGAAAAGAGGATGCATACTCCCTGCGAGCGTCTGTCTGGGTTGTGACTGAAGTATCCCGTTGGGAAGTTACGGTCTTTCAGGGCAGGTGCCCTACCTTCCTGGAAGTGTGTTTCCTGGAGGAATGCTATCGAAGCCTTATAATGTTTCAGGTCACGCAGTAGTCTTGTGCGTTTCTCTCTGACGTTCAGGCCGTGGACATTATAGGAGACTATGCATAAGTCCTCCCTGGCGAATCCGCTGGATCCCGGCGTCGGCATCGTCCGGGCGGGACCGAGGGGGCGAGGTGGCAAGTCTTAAAAGTGTATACGTGTGTTATTTGGTGCAGTCAGCGGTGCGTCCGGGTACAGAATGTGGCTGTGTAGGTAATTACTGTCTATTTAGTCTTTACGTGTGTAAAGGAAATCGGACAAGCGTCCCGAGTGTTCGGCCTCCAGGTCACACCCAGTGGTGTGCCTGTGTCGGTGTCGGGAGTGGTTCGTCCCCTGCTAAGTGGGGACTTTTATGTCCTATGCCTGTGGGGGGGGTCGGGTTATTCGTCCGAGTAAGTTCGGGCCGCCCTTAGGCGTCCGCGATTCCGTGTAGGTGTGGAGTGTGGTACCGTGTACAATACGTGGTATGTAGTCACCTGTCTCCTTGGTGGCTATGTGGCTGGAGCAGCCGCTTCGTCCGTTCTTTATAGTGCGTACGCGGGTCGGTGTATGCGGGTCATTTCTCAGTGCGTCGTATTTCTCAGTTGGCCGAGCGCTCTGCGCTGCAGTGGTGTCACTCGACCAGTGTGTCATGTCGCGGGCATGGTCACGGTTTGTGAGTCCCTGCTTGGGGGCATGCAGGTTGTAGCTGTGTGTCTGGTGGGGTTTGGCTCTGCTGGTGTGGTCTGCAAGTAGTGTCCTGCAGGTGTGGTTTCTGGGTGGGTGGTCTTTAGTGTCTGGGCATGCGTCGACCCTTGATCTCTCGTTTCTCTCCGGTCATATGGTTGTGAGGGGAGTGTGGGTCCTGTGTGCTCGGGGCGTGGTCTCTGTGCGTCCTATCACTTCGGCGTGTCAGTGTGGCTGCCCCTACTATGGTGTGTTGGGTCTCCGCCGCTATAGTGGCGTCAGTGTTATAGGCCATAGCAGGGGCCGCTCTGCGGCTAGGCGAGCGTGTGTTGCAGTGTGCGGCCTATGCGGCGGGCTGGGTCCCAACTTTCCCTCTGGGGTCCGATAGGGGTGGTCGTGTGTAGGTCAACCTATGGGCTGTCGCTTAGTCTTCCTTAGATTAGTCGTCTGGGGTCTTTTTCTCCCCCCCCCTCCTCCCCTTCCCCCCTCCCTCGTATGTCCCCCCTCTCCCTCCCTGGTGCCTTTAGGCGGTGTCTTGGGGTATTCGTCCCCTGTCCTCCCATCCCCCTCTGCCTTACGTTCTGCCACCTGTCCCCTGCCTTCCCCTGTTACCTTTCCATGTGTCAATCCCCCCCCCGATAAGCCCACCTCTCCCCCCGCGTGTATGCCAGTCATACCTCCCCCCCCTCAGCAAGGGACGGAGTATATTCACAGGGGGCGGAGGGGGGTGGGCGAACCTCACAGCGTAGGTGGTAAGCAAAGATGTACAGAGGGTATCTTTCCCGGTTTGCCACTGAGTGCACTTCGGGATAGAGTAAACATTGACATTACCAAGCCGACAGGCTTTAACTGACAATAAACTGTGCAGAGTATGAAAGTGGGTAGGCAGTCAGGAGTAGGCTTGATTTCACCAGTAGGCCAGCGTATCTAAACACTGGCTGGTTGGTTATGGTTTGCATTGAGTCCCTTGAGGGAGTGCGTGTTGTCACAGGGCCACTGGTGTAGAGCAATAAGGGTAAGAGCCTTGCCTTAGGGGAGAATCCCAATGGGGCCCCGTAATAGAGCATCTGGCTCAGGACCTTGTTCAGTGGAGGAAACGTTCCGTCTTCAGCTCAGATTCACATGGGGTGCCCTTCTAGCTCCTCTCCCTATTGGTATGCTGGCTATTTTGGCTCGGGTGTTACACCGTTTGTGGCTCCCTGTTGAATGGCTCGAACTTTAAGACCAGCAGTTCACAGTTCTTATGAATCAGTCCGGCTTTAGCAGTGCCTGCGTAGAGGCTAGACCCCGTATCCCTCCCCAAGTGTCCTGAGTAAGCCCCCCCGTGCAAAGTGAAGTGCCGTAGTATGGATCCCCCGTGTTTGGAAGTCCCCATGTCGCATGGTGCGCTGCGGTACTGTGGCCCCGTATCCCCGTCCCCCACCCAAGCTGTTGCCTAAGTGGCTAGTATGTGTCCATGTGTCCCCCCAAGCAGTACTCACGGTTTTGTCCATTCCTCTCGGCTGCAAGCAGGTCCCCGACTCATGAGTCCTGCTTCTCCGAGTGACAGTCCATTAGTGCTCCTGCTCGCGCCTTGCCGGGCCCGGATTCCAGTCCCTGCGGCGTTGTTGCTGGGGTCTTTGGGGACCTTGGTCTGGCCTGCGTGGTAGTTGTGGTCCTGGCGGAGGTTGGAGAAACGACCTTGCCAGCCAGTCGGGAACTTGAAGCAGCGGGAGGCCCATGGCTCGGAGGAAACCTGGGAGGTCTTCTGGTCTCCTTACCACCAGTTGATCTGGGCCGTGTCTGGCCGATAGGGAAAATGGGTAGCCCCATCTGTACGGTATTCCTGCCTGTTGTAGAGCGGATGTTACCGGGCGTAGGGCCCTTCTAGCCTGCAAGGTGTACCTTGATAAATCTTGGTATATTGATACGTTTTGGCTTTCAAAGCGGATGGTTCCCATGCGGCGGGCCGTGCGCAGTATATCCTCCTTCAATTGGTAGTTTTCTAGGCAGCATATGATATCCCTAGGTTGTTCTTCCGGTGCCGGTACCGGCCGCAGTGCCCTGTGCGCCCTGACTATGCAGAGTCTGGGCAATTGTTGGCCCCCCAGTACCTGGGTAAACAAGCGCAGTAGTGCGTCTGGTACGTGTTCTGTTGGACCTCCTTCCCTCATCCCGCGGATCCGCAAGTTCAGCCTGCGGCCGCGGTTGTCCAGATCGTCGATCCAGGTGGTGAGGTTAGCAGTGTCTGCTTCTTGATTAGCTACGGCCAAATTCGTTTGCTCCAGGTCAGTGCGTAGTGACCTGGTCTCAGACTCTGCCACTGACATACGTGCTTCCATATTAGCCAGGTCAGCACGGAGTTGAGCCACCTCCTCCCTCACCACGCGGCCCAGACGGTCAGATAAGGCCTCAAAGTCTGCCTTGGTGAGCAGATTTGGGAGTATGGCCTTCCACTCACCCTCCTGTGGAAGCTGTGACTCCGACATGTTCGACGGTACCGGCGACATCCTGGCCGGCGTGGAGGGGAAGGAATCCAGTTCCTGGCTTGCTGCCTCCTCCTCCCGTTGCGGTGAACGGGCGCGGGTTGCGGCCTGGAGGTAGGAGCGTATAGAGTGCTCCCCTTCGCGGCCCGAGGGTCTCGGGGTGCCGGTGGGGTCCGACTGCTGCCTTGTGCGACCCATATCAGGTATGTGAACGGGCTGAGTGCGTGCGGGTATGCGTTATTAAGGCGGGCGCCACGAGGAGCTCTGGTGTTAGGCGTCCATCTTCCTCGGCCGCCGGACACGCCCCCGGTCTGTACATTTTGTAATTCGGTGCCCCATCAGATCCATGGGGTGTTCCTCTGGGCTGAGGCATTGTGTATATAATGCCAACCTGTACCAATAAACCATCAGCCTTCTTACCCTCAACTCGCAGCCTCACCTCGTGTTGTAGGGAACAGCTATAATCACTGCAGGGGTTGCTATAATCATTATAATCCCTTGGATTCTACTAGCTCTTGTAAGAGCTCTACAGCTGATCCTGCTATACCCTCTTGGAGGATAGGGTTACCCACTGGAACCTGGAGCCTTGTCATGGGTCCAGGGTAGCCAGAAGACGGAGAGACCCCAACCAAGCTGCAGCAGTTGTGAGGTCTGCAATGCTTATGGTGTCTGGTGCGGTGCTGATGGACCTTGGTGAGCACTAGGAGCATCCGTCAGCGGAGGTGCCCAGTCAGGGTACAGGAAGCTCCGTCACAAAGGTAGTAGGGAGGAGTCGGGCAACTATAGGACAGTAAGCCTTACTTCAGTAATGGGGAAAGTAATGGAAACCATGTTAAAGGATAGGATTGTTGAACATCTAAAAATCACATGGATTTCAAGATCAGAGACAACATGGGTTTACTTCAGGGAACTCATGCCAAACTAATCTTACTGATTTTTTTTGATTGGGTAACTAAAATAATAGATCAGGGTGGTGCAGTAGTCATTGCTTACCTAGATTTCAGTAAGGCTTTTGACACTGTTCCACATAGAACACTCCTCAATAAACTGCAATCTTTACATTTGGATTCCAATATTGTTGAATGGGTAAGGTAGTGGCTAAATGACAGGCAACAGAGAGTTGTAGTCAACGGAGTATATTCGAAGCAAGGTCTAGTTACCAGTGGGGTACCTCAGGGATCTGTACTTGGACCCATTCTCTTTAATATTTTTATTAGTGATATTGCAGAAGGTCTTGATGGTAAGGTATGTCCTTTTGATGATGATACTAAGATATGTAACAGGGTTGATGTTCCAGGAGGGATAAGCCAAATGGCAAATGATTTAGGTAAACTAGAAAAATGATCAGAGTTGTGACAACTGACATTTAATGTGGATAAGTGCAAGATAATGCATCTTGGACGTAAAAACCCAAGGGCAGCGTACAGAATATTTGATATAGTCCTAACCTCAATGTAACGGCACCCCGGGCATAAAAGGGGTTAAACGCTGTTTAGAGGATATTCCCCTTCCAGATATACAGGCAGCTACTGTAGACACCAATCCACCGAACCGGAGAAGAATATGAATGCCGTAAACAGCCGAACCGGAACCATACGAATGCTGTAAACAGCCGAATAGGAAAAATCATACGATTAGGTTTAAACTCCTAGCAGTCAAACTGGAATAGCATACAATAAATCCCTCCAAGAATGAGACAAGGCTCAGTTTTGAGGGTCAAGCAGGAACAGACAGAGCTGTGGGTTTATCGTTCTTATATACACATTCTTACACATTAGTACCACCCACAGGGTTTTGGAAAACAACCAATAAACACGTACAATACACTCAGACACTCCCACACAAAATCCTCCCCTCTGTCTGTGATACAATTACCTTACACAATGGTAATGTAATTATCACAGGCAGAGAAATACAGTTTTTCCACTTTATTCATAACTTTAAAAGTATGCATCACATTCACATAAAACTTACATTTTCAGAATCAGCTTACTCCATATGTCAAAATCATCCAAATTGGTCCATTGGTTCAAAAGATAAATCGAAGTCCTTTGTGACCAAATGAAGCATGGCCTTTTTGCCCAAAACCAGTTCCACAGAGTCTTCTATCCTCGAGATAATTGAGAAGTAATCCAATTATCTCCAATGACGGAGGCAAAACTCCATTAGCCACATGGTAGCAAAATACAGTAAAATACAATAAAATACACAAGGTTACATTTATGACATAAAATACAGACATGCAACATATGCCCAGATAGCTTAGGTCTGAGCGCATATTATTACTGAATGGCGCTTAGACCACACACATACAGTTCAATTGCCATGGAGCCAAAGTCTTTTATTACACGAATAAGCTCCATGGCAGTGCTATCTGGGTTAAATGAGTTCATTCAGTAAATCCGAGAATCTACCAAATGCCAGGGAAGAAATACATGAATAGACCTTTCTGCATAGGAAAATAAAGTATTTAAATGCCGGTCCATAGTCAAAAAGCAGCAGGCAGCAGGCAGCAGGCAGCAGTGGCGGATCCAGGGGGGGGCAACAGGGCAATTGCCCCCCCCCCCCGAGAAAACCGACGGTCTCCCTCTCCCCTGCCAGCACATGCAGGCTCCAGCCCTGCAATGTGCCTGCGGACTGGAGGGGAGATCACAGATCTCCCTCCCCAGTCCGCAGGCACTGTGCTGACAGCCGGCAGGGGGGAGGGAGTGAGAGAGGACCCGGGAGCTCAGCCTGCAGCTCCTCCGGGTCCTCCTCTCGCAAGCACGGAGCGTTGCTGCGGTTACCACGGCAACGCTCCAAATCTCGCGAGAGTGAACTCTAGCCCTGGAGTGCGGGCTAGAGTTCACTCTCCCCACTGGGACCACCAGGGAATCCTCACCGGACCACCAGGGACTAAGAAGTGTCCCCCCTCCTCCCAGTAAAGGTAAGAAGGGAGGGAGGACATAAATATTTATTTTAATTAAATTAAAATATATATATATATTATTAAAAAGGCCTCCCTACCCTTATCACACATACACACACACTCTACACACATACACTGCCCCCCATACATACACACTGCCCCCCATACTGCCCCCATACACACACATTGACCCCCTACTGCCCCCATACTGCCCCATACACACACACACCGCCCCATATACACACACTCCCCCCATACACACACATTGCCCCCATACTGCCCCCACACACACATTGCCCACATACCCATACACACACCCCCATACACACACACTCCCCCCATACACACACACCCCATACTGCCCCCATACACACACACTGCCCCATACACACATGCCCCATACTGCCCCCATACACACACACTGCCCCAATACACACACACTGCCCCATACACATACTGCCCCATACACATACTGCACCCATACACATACTGCTCCCATACACATACTGCTCCCCCATACACATACTGCTCCCCATTCTACACACACTGCCCCCATACACATACACCCCCATACACATACACTGCCCCATACACACATACACTGCCCCCATACACACACACTGCCCCATACACACACACTCTACACACATACACTACCCCCATGCACACACACTGCTCCCCATTCACACACACTGCCCCCCATACACATACACTGCCCCCATACACATACTTGCCCCCCATACACACATACTGCCCCCATACACACACACTGCCCCATACACACACACTCTACACACATACACTACCCCATACACACACACTGCTCCCCATACACACACACTGCCCCCATACACTGCCGCCCCATACACACACATTGCCCACACTCACACATACACTGCAATACTCACACACACACATATACTGTCCCACACATACACTGCATCCCTGACATAAACTGCCGCCCTCACACACACTACAACCTTCACACACACACTGCTCACACACTGTCCCCCTCACACACACACACACACACACACTGCACCCCTTACACATTGCACCACTCACACACACCACTGCTCCTATGCCCTACTACAGACCCAATTCCCAGCAGACCTCAGGTAAGTTGTCAAACTGTTCTTAAATGGTTTGACTACTTACTCTGGGAGGGGGTCCTGGCACTATTGACACCATAACCACTACACTGAGCTGTAGTGGTTATTGTGTCTGGATTATTTCTTTAAATAATCTACAAGTGCCCCTCCCGAGATCAGGCTCTGGATCCGCCACTGGCAGGCAGGCAACCAGGCTCCTCAAATGCACAGTGGCGAGATTGGTCTCGTCACACTCAACATCTGAGGAAAGGGATTTAGAGGTGATTATTTCTGATGACTTAAAGGTAGGCAGACAACGTAATAGAGCAGCAGGAAATGCTAGCAGAATGCTTGGTTGTATAGGGAGAGTTATTTGCAGTAGAAAGAGGGAAGTGCTCATGCCATTGTACAGAACACTGGTGAGACCTCACTTGTAGTATTGTACGCAGTACTGGAGATCGTATCTCCAGAAGGATATTGATACTTTAGAGAGAGTTCAGAGAAGGGCTATGTAGCGGATGGCAATGGGCTGTCCTCAAGGATTCATGTTACAAATGTATTTTGTGTAATTATTGCTATGTGTAGAAGTATTGTGTATAGTTTTCGTCTGATTGTTTGGTAGTTTTTATTCCGTTTTTCATACGAATTAAAATACCGAACCATCAGACCACCCCAGTGAGAAGTGTGCACCTCATTAAGCTTTCACACTCTGTAACCGCAACCTAATTGACCGTGAAATCGCTACTTTGTATGTATCTGTGTGGTCACCGTTCGGTATACGAACCACGTGGCGGCGGCCATCTTACGCAAGAAAATCTCAGCAGTGTTTGGTCGTTGAGTGTCTGGAACTCAAATCGGACACTCAAACAACTGAACACCGCTGAGACCTCCAGAGCTCCGGAACTCCAGAACGGAGGGGCCAACCAGCCCCTCGTTCGGTGAAATCAATGTCCCGAACAAGGGAATTAATACAAACGTAAGATTAATCATGGATGGCAAGTATTTGAATGTATTTTAACTCCCAAACGGAGACCGACTGCAAGGCCAAAACACATGGAGCCTTTTTCGGATACCACCTTGTGTGCAGTCGGTCAAATTTCACCTTCCATCTAACTCCTGAACCCCTGGTCCGATCTAGGTGAATTTTGAATATGTTAGTCACCCAGATCAGGTCTGCCAGGGGGCACCCAGTATATAATTCTAGCTGACTGTTTTGGGGTACATCCAGTAATCGGGTAAAACTACAGTATGGATAAGAGGATTATGTATCACACTGAGGGGAGGAGATGTGTGGGAGGTAACAGTCATACTATTGGATACTGTACTGATTAATGTGAATCCCTCCCTTGCATGGGAGAAAGCTTTAAAAGACGGTTGTGTGGATTAAAAATTCAGTTCTGCTCCTGATGCTGTGTGTCGTCCAGTCATTGGGATCTGTATGGGGATATTCGTGGATTACCTTGCTTGCTGTGATTATTATTCTATGGTGTTTTATTACTTGTTCCTGAGCCTCACTGGGATCTTTAGTGGAGATAACCTGTGAAAGACCAGCTCTCCGCTACAGGCTACTAAATTGGTTCATGGATTGCGGGATAAAACTTACCAGGAAAGGTTAAAGGATCTTAACATGTATAGCTTGGAGGAAAGACGAGACGGGGGATATGATAGAAACATTTAAATACATAAAGGGAATCAACACAGTAAAGGAGGAGACTATATTTAAAAGAAGAAAAACTACCACAACAAGAGGACATAGTCTTAAATTAGAGGGTCAAAGGTTTAAAAATAATATCAGGAAGTATTACTTTACTGAGAGGGTAGTGGATGCATGGAATAGCCTTCCAGCTGAAGTGGTAGAGTTTAACACAGTAAAGGAGTTTAAGCATGCGTGGGATAGGCATAAGGCTATCCTAACTATAAGATAAGGCCAGGGACTAATGAAAGTATTTAGAAAATTGGGCAGACTAGATGGGCCGAATGGTTCTTATCTGCCATCACATTCTATGTTTCTATGTTTAAGTCCTGGATCAAGATATCACTATCGATCAGAAGCTAAAATTCCCAGGAACCTGTGTCTCTGATCCTGCTCCCCTAATCTGCATTCCAGACTGAACGCCAACAAGATCGACAAGCAACAAGAAAAGTGGATCTTCGCCTCACTGAAGACACTAGAGTCCCAAGCTATAACAACATACCCAAGCAGTTTTTTGCTCATTGCTCAGTACTTGTACAATCCAATCTGCTTCCCATTAATTTTTTTTTTTTTTTTTTTTATCTTGTTAATGGGAAGCAGATTGGATTGGTGGATTTAATGAGAATTAATGTTGTTACACAATTGGCAGTCAGATGGTCCCATTTCTTCCCAGTCAATGGATGGAAAATACAAGAGTTACGTCTTGGTGTCTGCTATACTTTCACATTTAGCAAAGGACCTGGCAGATAAATGGACACCCCCATACACCACAGAATGAACTGAATGCATGATGTATATTCCAGAAAAAGACCCAGAATGCATCACATTTATCCACCATTTTCCTGTCAGAGGGACATGTCCATTAGTAGAATCTGCCCCCATTGCCTTGGAAATACAAAGTTGAAGAAACTATGAGGAGACGGGACGTTTGAAAAAGTGTTTTTCTTTTATCTGCAATACAACCGTTATTACATGGACTATGACAGGTTGTCTGTAACCAGCTTGAGTTTAAGACCAAAAGCTTCCTCCTGGTCCCATGTTCATCTTGTGTAGTTGCCGGTAACACAAACCTATTTGTGTTTAATTTCCCCTTTATTGCAAATGTTTTCATTCAGGATTTCCATTGTTAACTTAGTTAATGAGCCAGAGAGAGGTCTGTGTGCAGCAAACCATCCATCTCTCTGACTTTTCATTATTGTCTTCTAACGGGAATGAATTAGGGCGTAATTCTGCCATTAACAATGATCCAATGAAAGGAAAAGGCAGTGGATATTAGGAATTGAATGCTGTTGTATTTGCACATTTGATGTAGTGACCTCAATTTGCAGAATTGCAAACTAGTCCACTTGTAGGAAGGACATTATTTTCAGTATTAATAAATTACTGTTCTTATGAAAGATATATATATTTTTTTTTTTGTAAGGGATATGATAACATTATACAAATATATTCGGGGCCAATACAAACCATTGTGTGGAAATCTATTCACAAACCGGACTTTACACAGGACACGAAGTCATGCGTTTAGACTGGAAGAAAGAAGATTTCGTCTAAGGCAAAGGAAAGGTTTTTTTACTGTAAGAACAATCAGGATGTGGAATTCTCTGCCTGAAGAAGTGGTTTTATCAGAGTCCATACAGATGTTCAAACGGCTACTAGATGCATACTTGCAAGAACAGAATATTCAAGGATATAATCTTTCAATGTAGGGTAATAACTGCTTGATCCAAGGATAAATCTGACTGCCATTCTGGGGTCAAGAAGGAATTTTTTTCCTAGCTTGTTGCAAAATTGTGCTTCAAACTGGGTTTTTTTGCCTTCTTTTGGATCAACAGCAAAAAACAAATGTGAGGTAGGCTGAACTTGATGGACGCAAGTCTCTTTTCAGCTATGTAACTATGTAACTATGTAAGGGGCATGAATGTCCATGTCTGTATTCTAAAGTATAACAAACACTCTTTTCCTCAGACGTTTGCCACAAACTCCAGGAGGAGTGTGGAAGCTGGCCTCCTGCCCACCGACTATGGTCCAGGTCTGAGACACCATTTGGGCGTTACCCTGTCCAGCCGCCATTAGCAGCTTTCCCTGGGTGCCCCTGGTTCGGCACTTTCCCTTCATTCGAATGCAACCAAACTCAAGCTCCCTTGCGGCTGTTCGCATGAACCAAACCCACAAATGGTCCTCAGTGGTACTTATCCGCGACTGCTATTAAACTATGTGACAATACGGCCTTAATATATCGTCCGTCACCCGATAGACACACAAGTATACCCTCCTGCACCGCAAGAGGATCGTGACCCGTAATACCCCCAACTACTAGATGCACGTCACCATACGCTCCTTAGGGATCGCGAGTCCAGCCTCCACTACTCTCTTACACATTACTAATGATTTTTTACTCCTGATACACCCTCATCCACAAACGCACGCAACCATCCACATATAGGATTTTGTTACACTTCGAACATTCCAACCGTAGCACTCTTATCCTTGAACAACACAGTGGGGCAACCTACTGACATTGCTATCATATAAAACAAAAATTTTGTGCTAACGTCTGCTACAATATGCCGCTTTACTGTTATTGTACGAAATGTTGTGCAACGCAGCTGCTGTTGTGGCACTGCCTGCTATGGTGTATAAACCTGTACTTCTAAAAATAAAGAATTAAAAAAAATATATATATATCGTCCGTGGGAATTCTTTCAACATAACTGGCAGCACTCAACTGCTCTACTAAATGCTAGCGCTCCTCTTTGGTAGCGTACGCAGGAAATACTGAGCTGATCTCTGGTTACTATATATTCTATCCATCCAGTCTTCTGGCAATACTCTTATTAGTAATTACTCTATAGAGGACAATGAATAGCCATATCTTGTGAGACCTCAAGGAAGAGACAACAGCAGCTTCTTTCTTGGCAACTCCTCCAAAGTCAGACTCAGACTCCGTTTATTGTATCTAGTTCCAGCTTACAAAGCTCACAGCATACAGTAAAATAAACATTACACAAAACTTTCACCAACAGTAATACAGAACAGATCACAGGAAAAGAACTACAACACTACAAAGTGATTCCTTACACTAGTTACCACCTCCCCCTGTGCCAATACACCATGACAAAAGGTTATCTTGATTGGACCCACTCTGCCTTCAGAGCCCTCTCTGGTTACATCAACACAGCCCTTTGCTGTAGTAGATAGACTCGCTGGCTCCAGGGCCGGATTAACATAGGGGCTGATGGAGCTGCAGCTCCAGGCCCAGGCCCAAGCCCATGGAATAGGCCCATTGATTTTGAAAAAATGTATTTATTTATTTTTGTACTTTTTTTTTTTTTTTACACATTATTCTTAGGGTTGCCACCTGGCTGGTATTTTATGGTATTTGAGGCTGCCTGGCCAGTGCCAGTATTGCAGTAAAACCAGCAATACAAATGCCGGCATATTTCTATGTATAAACAGAGATTACTCTGCAAAACCTGTGCCGGCCAGTAGGGTTCACTGTGCAGGGATAGGTAGTTACAGCATATCCCTGCCTCTCTCTACTCACTGATCCATGGGGGAGCAGCTACACAGCACAGAGAGTCCAGACAGCAGCTCCCAGCCTGCAGAGACAGCCTACAGCTCAGGGAAGTGAGGGATGGGGTAAAGGCTTCAGGGAGACTAGGGGACACTGGGTGACCTGGGAACACTGAGACACTTGGGGACACTGAGATACCTGAGGACACTGGGAAACATGGGGACACTGAGACACTGTGTCCCTAGCATCTGTGTCCCCATGTCTCCTAATGTCCCCAAGTCTCTCAGTGTCCCTAGTGTCTCAGTGTCCGCATGTCTCCCACTGTCCCTATGTCTAAGTGTCTCCCAGTGTCCCCTAGTGTCAAAATGTCTCACAGTGTTACCATATCTCTTAAGTGTCCCCTAGTGTCCAAGTGATACTGGGCAACATGGGGACACGAGGGGACACTGGGAGACATGGGGCACTGAGACACATGGGGCACTGAAACATTGTGATACATTGGGACACTGTGATACATAGAAGACACTGAGACATGGGGACACGAGGGGACACTGGGACACATGGGGCACTGAAACACTTTGATACATAGGGGACACAGACACTAAGGGATACTTCGAGACATGAGGACACTAAGACACTGGGAGACAGGGAGACACTGGTAACAATCCATCTTTTATTCAGCAGAATAAATGTGAGTAGTTTTTTGGTGATTTTACAGAATTTTCTTTTAGGTCACTGATTTACATGCATACATAATTAATTATGCAAATTAGTAAGGCCGGTATTTTTTTCCAAGAAAGGTGGCAACCCTAACTATCCTTCACATACTCTTGCTTAAGTATGGAAACTTTAGAGGGATGTATGGGAACAAAACGTGCGGACGGGCTGACAATGAAATTAGTTAAGGTAAAGCTGACTTTGTGCACAATGCAAATGATCTTGCTGCTCCAGTCTCGCTAACACTGTGACATGTTCCTTTTCTTCTACACTCACTACATACAGCTTTTCTCTGTCCCAGAATATATACCAGGAGCTTCTGCCTGCTAGTAAGGAGGTTAGGAGAGGAATGGACCAGCGAGTGCTACGGGACAGTCCTTAGAAATCGTGGGGCGAACTCATCGTTAGACACATTTATGCCAAGCTCAGGGTGCTGTCTGCATAGTTTGCCCTTAGTTGGCCAGCCTGCATGATTGGCAGGCAGCCTGACATGCATTCATGCCAGGCTGGCCTTCCAATTCTTTAGGCAGGCACGCCTGCTTTTTAAGGCATTTTCGCCTCTTTCGGCAGTTCTGATTACGTGATTTGCGTCAGTGGCCCACCCTTTTACCCCGTCCTGCTTCACTGGACACGGCTATTAGGGGTATGGATTTACTTGAAAGATAAAAGCATAAATTAGAGAAGGATTAGCATAGAGTGTGTGTTTTCTCAAAGCTGCACCCTATGAATTTCCCTTCAGCACCACTTCCGCCAGATACATGACGATTGGTAGGTACGACTGTTTTAATGTTTTTGTCCGATAAGATTCTGTAATTAGGCCCATCATAATTGTCAACACCAGGCACACTGGGCTCTTAATCTGGCCCTGGGTGAGAGATCAGGGGAGGACAGGTACATTTACAGGTTTCTGCGTGACTGACGTGGTGAAGGTGGTGTAATTTGCATACGGAGTAAGCCAATGTCAAAGGTCAGCAGGTGGTGGTCAAATATAGGAAATTGAACATTGGAGATATTAGAGGTGGTACAGAGATTGGTGAATATGAGGTCAAGAATGTTTCCTCCTGTATGAGTTGCTGAATTAAACCAACAGAGGAGGTTACTGAGAGCAAAAGAGAGGCATCAGGGGTTGTTGTTTGGGATATTAAAGTCCCCAAGAATGAGGGAAGGAGTGCTAGAAGAGAGGAAATCGGGTAGCCTGGAAGAAAATTGTTCAATGAATAGCCTTGGATGACTGGGTGGGGGAGGGGGACCTACACCCCCTCCTTTACAGTTGTTTGGTCTGGGAGTGTGGGAGAATTGTAGCCCACCATAACATAAGGAAGCCGGAGTAGCAGTATCAGAGGGGGAATAAAGAGGGGAGTGCAGCATAGAGTGGTAAATGTGGAGGTTGTTGGGAGGTTAAAGGGACACTCCAGGCACCCAGACCACTTCTGCCCATTGGAGTGGTCTGGGTGCCAACTCCCACAACCCTTAACCATGCAACTGTAATTATTGCAGTTTTCATATTGCATGCTCAATAGGTCTTCCCCGTCGGGGCAGGAGCGTGGGCGGACCCTGACCCAGCGCTGAGGGACATCGGTGCTGGATACAGGTAAGTCACTGTATGGGTTTTAACCCCTTCAGCAACTTGGGATGGGGGATAGGAGGGAGAGGGGACTTGCAGTGCCAGGAAAATGGTTTGTTTTCCTGGCACTGGAGAGTCCCTTTAATGGCAGTGGGTGTAAGGAGAGATATTGATACTGAGGGAGAAAAGGGAAAATAAGAGGACAAGATGGAGGATGCACTTCTATGAAAACTTGGAGGTGGGGGAGTTCCAGGACTATGTTAATATGTTCCAGTGTCTTCCAACATGTCCTCATGGACATAGTCCTGAATCACAACAGGTGGCTATGAATTGTGGAGTCTCACACTGAAGCCCCTGTAATATATATCTACAAGCAATGCCAAAAGACAGTATAGACAAAACAGGTACCAGACCAAGGGCCAAAAATATTCTCTATCTCTTCAGAGCAATACAACTCTTATTTAACGAAGTCACAGAAAGTTTACACTTTGCAGTCAAAGTCTATGGGTTATTAAACCATCATCAGGAATCAGACATTCTAGCAATAAGAATCTCTTTCTGGAGGCTCAGATCCGAGTTGTAAGGTCGAAGTGGCTTGATCTCAATTCATTCTTCCTCAGAACATGATGCACAATCTCAAATGAAATGAAATCCTAGACATATGGAAATGAAACATTTCGGAACGTTCCATTAAATCAAACGCACAGTTCCATTTCCTCCATTAAACACATTAAATTAGATGCTGTGACAAAATTCTTCAGACTTTTACAGTATTTTATAATTGGATGCCACTTATAAAAGCCCATTTGGCAAACAGAGAGATGTTATTAGCAGATTTCAACCTCATTCTGTGCAATAAAAGACTGAATAGGAAATGGATTTAACTATTTATGTTACAATGTATGCACTTTATTTAACTCATGTGTTAAAGGTGCACTGCTTTTAGAATTGACATAACTACTGATATAGTTACTCAGAGGTGCAGGCTGCTCTACACAGCTCCAAAAACAATCCAAGCACCATAATCACTACAAAATGAGTGCCCTGCCCCTTTCCAACGTAGGGAGTCAAACTGTTTAGCTTCAGTTTTACTTCTCATTGGAGGTTCGCTGGGCGCCGCTCCATGCCTCCTCTCTGACGGAAGCCCCAGCTTAGCACCTTACATGAAATCACTGGAGTTAAGCCCTCCCACCTTACCTGTGGGTACTATTGTTATGGGCAAATGCAAATATTGTATTCCTCAAACTGTGTACTTTGTCTTTAAGAGATATTGTAAACTGACAAAGTGTTAGAAATGGAACATATTGTTTTTCATACGTTTCTTTAAGCAATAGCCTTTTACCTACTTTCAGTGCATAATATGTTTACGCCATTTTGTCCCAGACAAAATGCAATATAATAACAACAATGCACTAACATGCTTCAAGGCTATACTACGGCTCCTTCAGTGCATAATGTACTGCAGTAACCCTAAATAGATAAAGATGTTCAGACTTTAAGATGCCATCTTGGTCCTAAGTCGGTGAATTTCCCATGACGTGTGGACCCTTTAGTTATGGCCTTGTATTAAGGGAGGTCCGAAAATGAATAAGGTAAAAGAAGTGTTACTTTTTCATATATGAACTACGGTAACCCTAAAATGAAGACACCAAAGAGGAGCGCTAGCATTTAGTAGAGCAGTTAGTAGAGCAGTTGAGTGCTGCCAGTTATGTAGAAAGAATTCCCACGGACGATATATTAAGGCCGTATTGTCACATAGTTTAATAGCAGTCGCGGATAAGTACCACTGAGGACCATTTGTGGGTTTGGTTCATGCGAACAGCCGCAAGGGAGCTTGAGTTTGGTTGCATTCGAATGAAGGGAAAGTGCCGAACCAGGGGCACCCAGGGAAAGCTGCTAATGGCGGCTGGACAGGGTAACGCCCAAATGGTGTCTCAGACCTGGACCATAGTCGGTGGGCAGGAGGCCAGCTTCCACACTCCTCCTGGAGTTTGTGGCAAACGTCTGAGGAAAAGAGTGTTTGTTATACTTTAGAATACAGACATGGACATTCATGCCCCTTACATAGTTACATAGTTACATAGCTGAAAAGAGACTTGCGTCCATCAAGTTCAGCCTTCCTCACATTTGTTTTTGCTGTTGATACAAAAGAAGGGAAAAATACCCAGTTTGAAGCACTTCCAATTTTGCAACAAACTAGGAAAAAAAATCCCTCTTGACCCCAGAATGGCAGTCAGATTTATCCTTGGATCAAGCAGCTGTTACCCTACATTGAAAGATTATATCCTTGAATATTCTGTTCTTGCAAGTATGCATCTACACCCTGTTCCAAATTATTATGCAAATTCTATTTAAGTGTCACAAAGATTAAATATTTTGTTTTTCAGTTTAACTCATGGATGGCATTGTGTCTCAGGGCTCTTTTGATCACTTAAAACAATCTCGGACACCTGTGATGATTAGATTGCCAGGTGAGCCCAATTTAAGGAAAAACTACTAAAGGAGGGTGTTCCACATTATTAAACAGAGCACCATTTTCATGCAATATGGGGAAGAAAAAGGATCTCTCTGCTGCCGAAAAGAGTGAAATAGTTCTGCCTTGGACGAGGTATGAAAACATCAGATATTTCACGAAAACTTAAGCGTGATCATCGCACTATTAAGAGATTTGTGGCTGATTCAGAGCACAGACGGGTTTGTGCTGATAAAGGCACATTGAGGAAGATTTCTGCCAGATCCATGCATCGGATCAAGAGAGCAGCTGCTAAAATACCATTACATAGCAGCAAACAGATATTTGAAGCTGCTGGTGCCTCTGGAGTCCCATGGATATCAAGGTGTAGAGTCCTCCAGAGTCTTGCAACTGTGCATAAACCTTCTATTCAGCCACCACTAACCAATGCTCACAAGCAGAAATGGCTGCATTGGGCAGAAAAATACATGAAGACTAATTTTCAAACAGTCCTGTTCGCTGATGAGTGCCGTGCAACCCTGGATGGTCCAGATGGATGGAGTAGTGGTTGGTTGGTGGACGGCCACCCTGTTCCAACAAGGCTGCGACGTCAGCAAGGCGGTGGTGGAGTCATGTTTTGGGTCGGAATCATGGGAAGAGAGCTGGTCGGCCCCTTTAAGGTCCTCGAAGGTGTAAAGATGACCTCTGCAAAGTATGTGGAGTTTCTGACTGACCACTTTCTTCCCTGGAACAGAAGGAAGAACTATGCTTTCCGTAATAAAATCATCTTCATGCATGACAATGCACCATCTCATGCTGCAAAGAATACCTCTGCATCAATGGCTGCTATGGGGATAAAAGGAGAGAAAGTCATAGTGTGGCCTCCATCCTCCCCTGACCTCAATCCTATTGAGAACCTTTGGAGCATCCTCAAGCAAATGATCTATGAGGGTGGGAGGCAGTTTACACCCAAACAGCAGCTCTGGGAGGCTATTCTGACATCTTGCAAACAAATTCAAGCTGAGACTATCCAAAAACTCACAAGTTCAATGGATGCAAGACTTGAGAAGCTGCTATCAAATAAGGGGTCCTATGTTAAAATGTAACGTGACCTGTTAAAATGTTTAATAAGTTAAAATGTTGTTATAAGTTTGATTGAAATAGCTTTTGATTTCAGTAAATATGCTGCAAACACAAATAATGACAATGTTCAGTTCTTTACAACCTATAAATTGTTTTGAAACTTACTGTGCGTAATAATTTGGAACAGTGCATTGTAAGTTTTTTATGTTTAAAAAAATACTGTTATCATTAGGAGGTTTGTTCAATAAAATTTAAAATGGACTCTTAATAGTTGATAACATGAGAATTATGCTGACTGTTATTTACATCAATTATTTAGGTAAATGAGACAAATATTATTTTCAAACAGGGTGTAGTTGCTGTTTGAACATCTGTATGGACTCTGATAAAACCACTTCTTCAGGCAGAGAATTCAACATCCTTATTGTTCTTACAGTAAAAAAACCTTTCCTTTGTCTTAGATGAAATCTTCTTTCTTCCAGTCTAAACACATGGCCTCGTGTCCTGTGTAAAGTCCGGTTTGTGAATAGATTTCCACACAATGGTTTGTATTGGCCCCGAATATATTTGTATAATGTTATCATATCCCCTCTCAGGCAACATTTTTCTAAACTAAATAGGTTTAAATTTGTTAACCTTTCTTCATAGCCGATATGTTCCATTCCTTTTATTAATTTTGTAGCCCGCCTCTGCACTTTTTTCTAGTGCCATAATATCCTTCTTTAGAACAGGTGCCCAAAATTGCACAGCATATTCAATATGTGGTCTTACCAGTGATTTATAAAGAGGCAAAATGATATTCTCGTCTCGAGAATGAATGCCCTTTTTCATGCATGACAATACCTTACTGGCCTTGGCCACTGCTGATTGACATTGCACATTGTTGCATAGTTTGTTGTCTATAACAATTCCCAAGTCCATTTTGTACAAATATGTGTACCTTTTAAATGTTAACACAGAGAGGAGAGATTTGGCGACAGACGCTCCATCTTATGAGAGAGAGACTGACATGATGACATGTTCAGGAGGGTATGTTATTCTATTTAAAATGATATTTGCAAGCATATAGTTTAATCCTATAAACTCTGCTATAAATTATTGTAATTGATTTTATATGTCTATATTTATATTTTTGTTTGCTAAAATATCAAAAAGACAAAACGTTATTGCTTCCAAGACAATTCTTATTTTATATTTTATTCTCAATTATTTGTATATGTTAAATAGAGGATCTCTTACTAACTATATAAAATTATGGCTAAGATATCTGTATGGTTAGCCCTATTAAGTTCTATGCTTTAAAGGATCCCTATAGGGTCAGGGACACAGACATGTATTCCTCACCCTATAGTGAAACACACCATTTAGGAAAGCATTGGATTGGCTAAAACGGCAAGGGGGCAGGCCAAACACTGTTTTAGCCAATCAGCACCTCCTCAGAGATACATTGAATCAATGCATCTCTATGAGAAAAATTCTGCGTCCCCATGCTTCCTACTGTGCAGCACTGACCCGGGAAGCACCTCCAGGGGCCATCTGAGGAGTGACCACTTGGAGGTGTCCCTAGTGGTAATGTAAACTAAAAATGCCTGAAGGCATACTCACCAGAACAACTAAATTAAGCTGTATATTACACATTAAGCTCTATATTACACATTAAGCTGTATATTACACATTAAGCTGCATATTACACATTAAGCTGTATATTACACATTACGCTGTATATTACACATTAAGGTGTATATTACACATTACGCTGTATATTACACATTAAGCTGGATTTTACACATTAAGCTGGATTTTACACATTAAGGAGTATATTACACATTAAGCTGGATTTTACACATTAAGCTTTATATTACACATTAAGCTGGATTTTACACATTAAGCTGTATATTACACATTACGCTCTATATTACACATTAAGCTTTATATTACACATTAAGCTGTATATTACACATTACGCTGTATATTACACATTAAGCTGCATATTACACATTAAGCTGTATATTACACATTATGCTGTATATTACACATTAAGGTGTATATTACACATTACGCTGTATATTACACATTAAGCTGTATATTACACATTAAGCTGTATATTACACATTATGCTGTATATTACACATTAAGGTGTATATTACACATTACGCTGTATATTACACATTAAGCTCTATATTACACATTACGCTGTATATTACACATTAAGCTGTATATTACACATTAAGCTCTATATTACACATTAAGCTTTATATTACACATTACGCTGTATATTACACATTAAGCTGCATATTACACATTAAGGTGCATATTACACATTAAGCTGTATATTACACATTATGGTGTATATTACACATTAAGCTGTATATTACACATTAAGCTGTATATTACGCATTATGGTGTATATTACACATTCCGCTGTATATTACACATTAAGGTGTATATTACACATTACGCTGTATATTACACATTAAGCTGTATATTACACATTACGCTGTATATTACACATTAAGCTTTATATTACACATTACGCTGTATATTACACATTAAGCTGTATATTACACATTAAGCTGCATATTACACATTACGCTGTATATTACACATTAAGCTGTATATTACACATTACGCTGTATATTACACATTAAGCTCTATATTACACATTACGCTGTATATTACACATTAAGCTCTATATTACACATTACGCTGTATATTACACATTAAGCTCTATATTACACATTAAGCTGCATATTACACATTAAGGTGTAGTTGTTCTGGTGGCTATAGTGTTCCCTTAAGCTGTTATAGTGGTAAATAAGGGATCCAGTTGCGGTTACAAAGTAGGTGGTAAAGTACAAAACATGAGATATTTCCAGAGAGTTTTGACATTTTTAGAGCTGATAACTCGACAAGGTTTCATCCGCTTTAGGGAGCCAGGGATCACAGCCATTTCTTAGCACGAATTGTACATTAAATGTAGACTTGATTTAGAGGATTTAATTCTCTCCCAGTAGCAGATTTTAATGTTCATTCTCAGTCACAGTCAAATTCTTCACTAATGTACTGGATCCCCCAATGACTATCTGCGCCAATCTCTGCATTGACGGCGTAGCCGAACATCAGATTAAAATGTGCTTTCTCTCTGCTATTGTCACACATATAGATGTCATTCTTGCGAGCCACTGAATTAAGTACAATTTAGGTGTCACATGGACAAAGTAAAAATATTAAACGAAAAAGCCAAAACAGAAATATTTTGCATTTCCATCCGCGCCCAGTCAGAAACCAGCCAAGCTCCAATTAATTAATGAGCTGCTTTTACTTGTGATGTAAAAATAAATGTATTTTTCTTCAGATCTGTGGTGATTCCTTCCTCATATGATGAGGATAGTTTGTTATTTAATCATCTATCAAGGCAAATGCAATTAATTCACAATGGAAGGGTCACTGATGCAGAAATGTAATATGAAATCACTCGAGTAGGTAACAATTGTAATATCTAAAAAGCCAGAGTTATTTAATTAAAGTTATAACGTGTATTAGTTACAGCACGATGGGACACACGCCCATATAGAGTCCAGGCTTTGCATAATGCACAATTCTTCCAATATACCATGGACTGGAGACTGTGATTCAAACTGTAGTCAATAACCTGTATAACACGGCTCCGTCTATTCTCTTATAATACAGCTTGTTTATCTATGACATTATATACCGCAGCTGGTAACTAATATCTTACATAACACGGCTCCGTCTATTCTCTTATAATACAGCTTGTTTATCTATGACATTATATACCACAGCTATTATATAATATCTTATATAACACGGCTCCGTCTATTCTCTTATAATACAGCTTGTTTATCTATGACATTATATAGCGCAGCTGGTATCTAATATCTTATATAACACGGTTCTGTCTATTCTCTTATAATACATCTTGTTTATCTATAACATTATATACCGCAGCTGGTATCTAATATCTTATATAACACGGCTCCGTCTATTCTCTTATAATACAGCTTGTTTATCTATAACATTATATACCGCAGCTGGTATCTAATATCTTATATAACACGGCTCCGTCTATTCTCTTATAATACAGCTTGTTTATCTATAACATTATATATCGCAGCTGGTATCTAATATCTTATATAACACGGCTCCGTCTATTCTCTTATAATACAGCTTGTTTATCTATGACATTATATAGCGCAGCTGGTATCTAATATCTTATATAACACGGTTCTGTCTATTCTCTTATAATACAGCTTGTTTATCTATAACATTATATATCGCAGCTGGTATCTAATATCTTATATAACACGGCTCCGTCTATTCTCTTATAATACAGCTTGTTTATCTATAACATTATATACCGCAGCTGGTATCTAATATCTTATATAACACGGCTCCGTCTATTCTCTTATAATACATCGCGGTTTATCTATAAATATTATATAAATGCGAAGCTGGTACCCACATCTTATATAACACGCTCTGTCTATTCTTCTTATAATACAGCTTGTTTATCTATGACATTATACTACAGCTATTATATAATATCTTATGTAACACGTTCGCTTCTATTCTTCTTATAATACAGTTGTTTATCTATGACATTATATAGCGCAGCTGGTATCTAATATCTTATATAACACGCTCGCTTATTTCTTACAATACAGCTTGTTTATCTATAAATATTATATATCGCAGCTGGTATCTAATATCTTATATAAATACGTTCTGTCTATTCTCTTATAATACATCGTGTTTTATCTATAAATATTATTTACCGCAGCTGGTAAATTCATTATCTTGCTATAACACGGCTCGTTTATTCTTCTTATAATACAGCTTGTTTATCGGCGATATTATATACCACAGCTATTATATAATATCTTATATAACACGGCTCCGCCTATTCTCTTCTTATAATACAGTTGTTTATCTATGACATTATATAGCGCAGCTGGTATCTATTATCTTATATAACACGTTCTGTCTATTCTCTTATAATACATCTTGTTACCTATAACATTATATACCGCAGCTGGTATCTAATATCTTATATATAACACGGCTCCGCTTATTCTTCTTTATAATACAGTTGTTTATCTATAATATTATATATCGTAGCTGGTATCTAATATCTTATATAACACGGCTCCGTCTATTCTCTTATAATACAGCTTGTTTATCTATAACATTATATACCGCAGCTGGTATCTAATATCTTATATAACACGGCTCCGTCTATTCTCTTATAATACAGCTTGTTTATCTATAACATTATATAACAGCTGGTATCTAATATCTTATATAACACGGCTCCGTCTATTCTCTTATAATACAGCTTGTTTATCTATGACATTATATAGCGCAGCTGGTATCTAATATCTTATATAACATGGCTCAGTTTATTCTCTTACAATACAGCTTGTTTATCTATAACATTATATATCGCAGCTGGTATCTAATATCTTATATAACACGGTTCTGTCTATTCTCTTATAATACATCGTGTTTATCTATAACATTATATACCGCAGCTGGTATCTAATATCTTATATAACACGTCTCTGTCTATTCTCTTATAATACAGCTTGTTTATCTATGACATTATATACCGCAGCTGGTATCTAATATCTTATATAACACGGCTCCGTCTATTCTCTTATAATACAGCTTGTTTATCTATGACATTATATAGCGCAGCTGGTATCTAATATATTATATAACACGGCTCAGTTTATTCTCTTACAATACAGCTTGTTTATCTATGACATTATATAGCACAGGTGGTATCTAATATCTTATATAACACGGCTCCGTCTATTATCTTATAATACAGCTTGTTTATCTATGACATTATATATCGCAGCTATTATCTAATTTCTTATATAACACGGCTCAGTTTATTCTCGTATAATACAGCTTGTTCATCTATGACATTATATAGCGCAGGTGGTATCTAATATCTTATATAACACGGTTCAGTTTATTATCTTATAATACAGCTTGTTTATCTATAACATTATATAGCGCAGCTATTATCTAATATCTTATATAACACGGCTCAGTTTATTCTCTTATAATACAGCTTGTTTATCTATGACATTATATACCGCAGCTATTATCTAATATCTTATATAACACGGTTCAGTTTATTATCTTATAATAAAGCTTGTTTATCTATGACATTATATAGCGCAGCTGGTATCTAATATCTTATATAACACGGTTCAGTTTATTCTCTTATAATACAGCTTGTTTATCTATGACATTATATATCGCAGCTATTATCTAATATCTAATATAACACGGCTCAGTTTATTCTCTTATAATACAGCTTGTTTATCAATGACATTATATAACGCAGCTGGTATCTTAAATCTTATATTACACAACTTCGTCTCTTCTCTTATAATACATCTTGTTTATCTATAACATTATATAGCGCAGCTGGTATCTAATATATTATATAACACGGTTCAGTTTATTATCTTATAATACAGCTTGTTTATCTATGACTTTATATATCGCAGCTATTATCTAATATCTTATATAACACAGCTCCGTCTACTCTCTTATAATACAGCTTGTTTATCTATGACATTATATATCGCAGCTATTATCCAATATCTTATATAACACGGTTCAGTTTATTCTCTTACAATACAGCTTGTTTATCTATGACATTATATATCGCAGCTATTATCTAATATCTTATATAACACGGCTCCGTCTATTCTCTTATAATACAGCTTGTTTATCAATGACATTATATAGCGCAGCTGGTATCTTAAATCTTATATAGAAACATAGAAACATAGAATGTGACGGCAGATAAGAACCATTCGGCCCATCTAGTCTGCCCAATTTTCTAAATACTTTCATTAGTCCCTGGCCTTATCTTATAGTTAGGATAGCCTTATGCCTATCCTACGCATGCTTAAACTCCTTTACTGTATTAAACTCTACCACTTCAGCTGGAAGGCTATTCCATGCATCCACTACCCTCTCAGTAAAGTAATACTTCCTGATATTATTTTTAAACCTTTGTCCCTCTAATTTAAGCTGGTATCTAATATCTTATATAACACGGTTCAGTTTATTATCTTATAATACAGCTTGTTTATCTATGACTTTATATATTGCAGCTATTATCTAATATCTTATATAACACGTCTGAGTCTATTCTCTTATAATACAGCTTGTTTATCTATGACATTATATATCGCTGCTATTATCTAATATCTTACATAACACGTCTCTGTCTATTCCCTTATAATAGAGCTTGTTTATTTATGACATTATATATCGCAGCTATTATCTAATATCTTATATAACACGGTTCAGTTTATTATCTTATAGTACAGCTTGTTTATCTATGACATTATATATCGCAGCTTTTATCTAATATTTTATATAACACGGTTCAGTTTATTATCTTATAATACAGCTTGTTTATCTATGACATTATATATCACAGCTATTATCTAATATCTTATATAACACGGTTTAGTTTATTCTCTTACAATACAGCTTGTTTATCTATGACATTATATATCGCAGCTATTATCTAATATCTTATATAACACGGCTCAGTTTATTCTCTTATAATACAGCTTGTTTATCAATGACATTATATAACGCAGCTGGTATCTTAAATCTTATATTACACAACTTCGTCTCTTCTCTTATAATACATCTTGTTTATCTATAACATTATATAGCGCAGCTGGTATCTAATATATTATATAACACGGTTCAGTTTATTATCTTATAATACAGCTTGTTTATCTATGACATTATATATCGCAGCTATTATCTAATATCTTATATAACACGGTTCAGTTTATTCTCTTATAATACAGCTTGTTTATCTATGACATTATATATCGCAGCTGGTATCTAATATCTTATATAACACGGTTCAGTTTATTATCTTATAATACAGCTTGTTTATCTATGACTTTATATATCGCAGCTATTATCTAATATCTTATATAACACAGCTCCGTCTACTCTCTTATAATACAGCTTGTTTATCTATGACATTATATATCGCAGCTATTATCCAATATCTTATATAACACGGTTCAGTTTATTCTCTTACAATACAGCTTGTTTATCTATGACATTATATATCGCAGCTATTATCTAATATCTTATATAACACGGCTCCGTCTATTCTCTTATAATACAGCTTGTTTATCAATGACATTATATAGCGCAGCTGGTATCTTAAATCTTATATAGAAACATAGAAACATAGAATGTGACGGCAGATAAGAACCATTCGGCCCATCTAGTCTGCCCAATTTTCTAAATACTTTCATTAGTCCCTAGTCTTATCTTATATTTAGGATAGCCTTATGCCTATCCCACGCATGCTTAAACTCCTTTACTGTGTTAACCTCTACCACTTCAGCTGGAAGGCTATTCCATGCATCCACTACCCTCTCAGTAAAGTAATACTTCCTGATATTATTTTTAAACCTTTGTCCCTCTAATTTAAGATGGTATCTAATATCTTATATAACACGGTTCAGTTTATTATCTTATAATACAGCTTGTTTATCTATGACTTTATATATTGCAGCTATTATCTAATATCTTATATAACACGTCTGAGTCTATTCTCTTATAATACAGCTTGTTTATCTATGACATTATATATCGCTGCTATTATCTAATATCTTACATAACACGTCTCTGTCTATTCCCTTATAATAGAGCTTGTTTATTTATGACATTATATATCGCAGCTATTATCTAATATCTTATATAACACGGTTCAGTTTATTATCTTATAGTACAGCTTGTTTATCTATGACATTATATATCGCAGCTATTATCTAATATTTTATATAACACGGTTCAGTTTATTATCTTATAATACAGCTTGTTTATCTATGACATTATATATCACAGCTATTATCTAATATCTTATATAACACGGTTTAGTTTATTCTCTTACAATACAGCTTGTTTATCTATGACATTATATATCGCAGCTATTATCTAATATTTTATATAACACGGTTCAGTTTATTATCTTATAATACATCTTGTTTATCTATGACATTATATATCGCAGCTATTATCTAATATCTTATATAACACGGCTCAGTTTATTCTCTTATAATACAGCTTGTTTATCAATGACATTATATAGCGCAGCTGGTATCTTAAATCTTATATTACACAACTTCGTCTCTTCTCTTATAATACATCTTGTTTATCTATAACATTATATAGCGCAGCTGGTATCTAATATATTATATAACATGGTTCAGTTTATTCTCTTATAATACAGTTTGTTTATCTATGACATTATATATCGCAGCTATTATCTAATATCTTATATAACACGGTTCAGTTTATTCTCTTATAATACAGCTTGTTTATCTATGACATTATATACCGCAGCTGGTTTCTAATATCTTATATAACACGGTTCAGTTTATTATCTTATAATACAGCTTGTTTATCTATGACATTATATATCGCAGCTGGTATCTAATATCTTATATAACACGGTTCAGTTTATTATCTTATAATACAGCTTGTTTATCTATGACATTATATACCGCAGCTGGTTTCTAATATCTTATATAACACTGCTCCATCTATTATCTTATAATACAGCTTGCTTATCTATGGCATTATATATCGCAGCTATTATCTAATATCTTATATAACACGGCTCCGTCTATTCTCTTATAATACAGCTTGTTTATCTATGACATTATATACCACAGCTATTATCTAATACCTTATATAACACGGTTCAGTTTATTATCTTATAATACAGCTTGTTTATCTATGACATTATATACCACAGCTATTATATAATATCTTATAACACGTCTCCGTCTATTCTCTTATAATACAGCTTGTTTATCTATGACATTATATATCGCAGCTATTATCTAATATCTTATATAACACGGTTCAGTTTATTCTCTTACAATACAGCTTGTTTATCTATGACATTATATAGCGCAGCTATTATCTAATATCTTATATAACACGGTTCAGTTTATTATCTTATAATACAGCTTGTTTATCTATGACATTATATATCGCAGCTGGTATCTAATATCTTATATAACACGGTTCAGTTTATTATCTTATAATACAGCTTGTTTATCTATGACATTATATACCGCAGCTGGTTTCTAATATCTTATATAACACTGCTCCGTCTATTATCTTATAATACAGCTTGCTTATCTATGGCATTATATATCGCAGCTATTATCTAATATCTTATATAACACGGCTCCGTCTATTCTCTTAAAATACAGCTTGTTTATCTATGACATTATATACCACAGCTATTATCTAATACCTTATATAACACAGTTCAGTTTATTATCTTATAATACAGCTTGTTTATCTATGACATTATATATCGCAGCTGGTATCTAATATCTTATATAACACGGTTCGGTTTATTCTCTTGTAATACAGCTTGTTTATCTATGGCATTATATATCGCAGCTGGTATCTAATATCTTATATAGCATGGTTCAGTTTATTCTCTTACAATACAGCTTGTTTATCTATGACATTATATACCGCAGCTATTATCTAATACCTTATATAACACAGTTCAGTTTATTATATTATAATACAGCTTGTTTATCTATGACATTATATACCACAGCTATTATATTATATCTTATATAACACGTCTCCGTCTATTCTCTTATAATACAGCTTGTTTATCTATGACATTATATATCGCAGCTATTATCTAATATCTTATATAATACGGTTCAGTTTATTCTCTTACAATACAGCTTGTTTATCTATGACATTATATATCGCAGCTGGTATCTAATATCTTATATAACACGGTTCAGTTTATTCTCTTATAATACAGCTTGTTTATCTATGACATTATATATCGCAGCTATTATCTAATATCTTATATAACACGGTTCGGTTTATTCTCTTGTAATACAGCTTGTTTATCTATGACATTATATATCGCAGCTATTATCTAATATTTTATATAACACGGTTCAGTTTATTATCTTATAATACAGCTTGTTTATCTATGACATTATATACCACAGCTATTATATAATATCTTATATAACACGTCTCCGTCTATTCTCTTATAATACAGCTTGTTTATCTATGACATAATATATCGCAGCTATTATCTAATATCTTATATAATACGGTTCAGTTTATTCTCTTTCAATACAGCTTGTTTATCTATGACATTATATATCGCAGCTGGTATCTAATATCTTATATAACACGGTTCAGTTTATTCTCTTATAATACAGCTTGTTTATCTATGACATTATATATCGCAGCTATTATCTAATATCTTATATAACACGGTTCGGTTTATTCTCTTGTAATACAGCTTGTTTATCTTTGACATTATATACCGCAGCTGGTTTCTAATATCTTATATAACACGGCTCCGTCTATTCTCTTATAATACAGCTTGTTTATCTATGACATTATATATCACAGCTATTATCTAATATCTTATATAACACGGTTCGGTTTATTCTCTTGTAATACAGCTTGTTTATCTATGGCATTATATATCGCAGCTGGTATCTAATATCTTATATAACACGGTTCAGTTTATTCTCTTACAATACAGCTTGTTTATCTATGACATTATATATCGCAGCTATTATCTAATATTTTATATAACACGGTTCAGTTTATTATCTTATAATACAGCTTGTTTATCTATGACATTATATATCGCAGCTGGTATCTAATATCTTATATAACACGGTTCAGTTTATTATCTTATAATACAGCTTGTTTATCTATGACATTATATACCGCAGCTATTATCTAATATCTTATATAACACGGCTCCGTCTATTCTCTTATAATACAGCTTGTTTATCTATGACATTATATATCGCAGCTATTATCTAATATCTTATATAACACGGTTCATGTTTATTCTGTTATAATACAGCTTGTTTATCTATAACATTATATATCGCAGCTATTATCTAATATCTTATATAACACAGTTCAGTTTATTCTCTTACAATACAGCTTGTTTATCTATGACATTATATATCGCAGCTGGTATCTAATATCTTATATAACACGGTTCAGTTTATTCTCTTATAATACAGCTTGTTTATCTATGACATTATATATCGCAGCTATTATCTAATATCTTATATAACACGGTTCGGTTTATTCTCTTGTAATACAGCTTGTTTATCTATGACATTATATACCGCAGCTGGTTTCTAATATCTTATATAACACGGCTCCGTCTCTTCCCTTATAATACATCTTGTTTATCTATAACATTATATAGCGCAGCTGGTATCTAATATCTTATATAACACGGTTCAGTTTATTATCTTATAATACAGCTTGTTTATCTATGACATTATATATCGCAGCTATTATCTAATATCTTATATAACACGTCTCCGTCTATTCTCTTATAATACAGCTTGTTTATCTATGACATTATATACCACAGCTATTATCTAATATCTTATATAACACGGTTCAGTTTATTCTTTTATAATACAGCTTGTTTATCTATAACATTATATATCGCAGCTATTATCTAATATCTTATATAACACGGTTCAGTTTATTATCTTATAATACAGCTTGTTTATCTATGACATTATATATCGCAGCTGGTATCTAATATCTTATATAACACGGTTCAGTTTATTATCTTATAATACAGCTTGTTTATCTATGACTTTATATATCGCAGCTATTATCTAATATCTTATATAACACAGCTCCGTCTACTCTCTTATAATACAGCTTGTTTATCTATGACATTATATATCGCAGCTATTATCCAATATCTTATATAACACGGTTCAGTTTATTCTCTTACAATACAGCTTGTTTATCTATGACATTATATATCGCAGCTATTATCTAATATCTTATATAACACGGCTCCGTCTATTCTCTTATAATACAGCTTGTTTATCAATGACATTATATAGCGCAGCTGGTATCTTAAATCTTATATA